>VZRS01006882.1:0-28674 GCA_013398055.1 Ifrita kowaldi
TGCCTCCTGTTAACCAGCAGGTGGAAGCAGCGAGCAGCACCACACGTAGCTTTGTCATCGCACGGGTGCAGTTTTCGGCGTTGCTGCACGGGCGCGGCTTCTCAATTTACTGCGCGTGTGCCGCTCTCCAAGTCGTTGCTCATCCCTTTGCTTTTTTGCGTTCTTCCGCTTACGTGCAGGTGTTTTTGCTGGGTTTTTTTAAGTTTGAGGAGTTTTATTATTGCTCTTTAATTGTGCTTGCACGGCGCCGCAGAGTTCGTGTGCACGGGTGGGAGCCTCTGCACTGCGTACGTGCGGCGTTCCTACTTGCGGCGTTAACGAGCAGCAGAGCTCAGCCCGTGCTTGGGTTTGGGAGGAGAGCAGCAACGCGCAAGACGGACGTTTGAAACGAGGCAGGTCGGCGTGGTGCAAACAACCCGGCAGGTGAGGGTAGCACACAACAAAAGACTGCTACACACGCAGTAGCAGAAGTCAAGAACTGTGACATGGAAAAACACGCTCTTCCTTCTCACCTCCAACATAGGAGCACCACGGACCTCCGCAGGAGCCACAGCCCTAAAGACTCACGATGGCGCTGAACAGCTTTGCGTCCCGTCAACCTCACAGCTCTTAGCTAGCCCCAAGACAGGATGAGGCACTCGGTTCTGTAGCTTGTTCCCATTCCCACCTGGCTCTGTTATCACTGGCCTCATTACTGAGATCTGGGCCCACCACTGAGGATCAGGTATGCCTGTGAACTGCTAGAACCAGCAACAAGCCACAGTCATTCCTTATGTCTTGAAACCCAAAGAACGAACGGGGCGCATGCACATGCAGACAAGACAAAACGCACATTTGGACAGACACCTGCATGGATGCACGTGTGCATTGTGCTAACAAAAATCCACTTGCGTGGACCCATGAGACCTCGCGCAGACAGGTGCTCCCGTGGATGGAGATCTCACGGCACAGGTACATAGAAGACAACTCATCTGGCTGCTCCCAGCCCCTACCCTTCCCCTAAAGCTGCGGGGCATCAGGGTTGCAAGGCAGCTCAACTCTGAGGAGGTGACGGGGTCCGGTGGCAGCATTCTTCCCAACTGGTGCATTCAGACCCTCTACTCTTCAGCAATTCCACCATGGTATTCCCCCGTGTCGCTCTTTCATTTGCACTTAAGCTCAGCAAGGCTGTAGGACACCAAACGGACGTATCGTTTCAGCCACATCTGTACATGGAGCTGTTTACATTGCTCACCTTCATGGGACGGTGTTTGTAACAAAGATTGAAAAAAACCTTCAAAAATAATCTTAAAGTCATCCATTTATTAGAGTATCAGAACCCACGCTTGTAACCCTAAACGTACTGAGTGCATATGAAATACCGACTGCTTCACTGTATGACATTTTATTAAGCTACACCGTCTAACTCGGCAAGGATGGAACATTTATTATAAACTTCAATTCACCTTCTTCAGAAATGAGCTGGAAACATCTTTACATATGCCTGGACCTTCACTTTTCAGATGAACGTCCCAGAGCTGCATTTCAACTAATTACTGGAATAATACTTGTAACTGTTGGCACCGAATGCCTAATGTTACCAGAATAGGGATATGCCATTTCCTTAGCATTCCATTTTCTTTCCAGTCTTGTAGACGACGGGTCAACTCATGTAGCGCTAGCAAAGCTAACTCTAAAATTCACGAGTTCATTTCAGCCGGTAAGGCACATCCTTTCATCCGCACAAGTTAGTTTTACATAATGTAACAATAAACTGAACTCATGGCATTTCAACATACTGCACTCTTTGCAGATACACTGTTATCGCGGTAATTACAAAACTAACACGTATCTGTAGGAAATACAATTCCAATACACTTAGAAGAATTTACCGTACCACCGTTTATAGAAAGCGTTTCAATCCAAAATGGTCAGAACAATCTTAAATATCTGCATAAGAATTTATAAACATCAGTAAAGATGTACCACAGACTATACAGCTTTCTATGTTTTCAAGTGTAAGTTCTGGTAGATATCCACGTTTAAATAAAATAGACAATACCAGCAGAGATGCATACCTCTTTCGTCTTTATTTATAAAGTGACAACACTAGAAAACACATTGATAACCAGTGCTTTGAACAGTGAGGATGGGATCTAAAAAAAGTCTGATTAAACTAAACAACCTTAGGTCTTTATCAAGTTGCATACCTGCTAGGAATGCTGAAATGCAAGAGTTTACACCTGCAATATTCCATAATGGAACAGCCACATGATATCAAATATAATCTCAAATTTCCAAACTGGTACATAAAAAAGCCATCACCAAGTATTAAAAGACCACTGCAAGTTCTTATTGCTTTTTGAGTTAAATAATCATCTTCAAATAAGCCAAATCCCAAACAAACAATCTCCACAGTATCTTGCTTATCCTCCTGTTCGTTCATTAACAATGGAAGCAATAGGTTGTATGATGTGGCAAAAGAGGCATTTAAGAACACCCAAAAAAAACCTATTTCGGTACAAGGGCATCCCCACCCTCCCCCTGAAACCCACTATAACCACTTAGTGCCAGTACAGGAGCAAAACTCGGTAAGACAAAACCAGAAGTCTGACTACAGGAAGAAGGAAACACGAAGGGAGATAGAGCTTCCTTAAATATTCGGAATCTGATGTCTTCCAAAACAAAGCACAACATCCTCATAATTTACAAAGGGAAGTTGCTCTCTGTGTATCTAAACCTCACACATGCTGAGTAGTTCTCAAGTTCTCACTGAGCTCCACCGTGCAGCAGTTGATTTTGAATTCAACAATGCATCAAAAACTACAGTAATATTCAATGCGCTTTTTACTAAGGAGAGGAATAAAACAAATGCCTGCTGACGTTGTTCTTGCCAGTTCAGCATTTCTGCAGCAATTCCATTTGTTTCTTGCAGTATGAAAGTCCTACCAGCATCAGTCTTCAGAATCATCTTCAGAAGCTGTTGGAACAACACAGTGTAATCAGAAGCCTTGACAAAAATTGGTGAAATTAAAGCACTTTAGGACGACTAGAGGAAATAAAGGTGATTTTATAATATTACGTAGCAGACTGTTATGCCCACTCAAACCTTGCATAACCACATAGCTTAATTCTTAAATGCATCTCATGTTGGAAAAATACAGCATTTTCAAATCAAAACTCAACAGAACATACAATATGCAGTGTCCTCCTACTCTTCTTCCTCAAAATAAGAGGAAGAAAACTTAATTACGCCAGAGATTCAACTTTTACGTAGTGCTTTGAGTGGCTCATTCCAGCAGTAGTCAGAGGAGGATATACTCAATCCATGACAGCAGCACCCAACATCAGGGAAAGAAATTACTCACTAGGTTTAACAATTTGGATACTAAAATACCTAGAAAGATTCAGCAGTCTAAACAAAGACTCTCAAATTTTTACATATATATATACACACATATATGTTGCTTAATGCAACCTGGGCCTACTCAGAAGCAGCTCCTCTCTCCACTCCTGTCCTTTTCAGCATATGCAAGATGAACACGAAGCCCACATATGCACAGGATTGCGTTGTTGCAAGGTGAGTTAAAAGACAAATACACACTTGTCAACCACGACAAAAAAGTCAGTACACGCGTCTACGTTAGGTTCGTAAAATGTTAGAGCTTGTCTATAACAGGAATTTAGTATGTCCTCTTAAGCAAGGTCGGCGGGCAAGGAAGTATTTATACTGGAGTAACTTGTTCCATCCCTGAACACAGAAAGAAAAGTCTGACTCCTTACTTCTTCAGTTCTTAGAAGAGAAATGTAACTGAAGTGCATCAACAATAAATCTAGAACTCCATATTCCTCATCTGCAAGTTAAAGGCTGAATCAAATATAGATTGAATTAAGGTGTAAAAAGACACTCATTAATTTTTACTCTAGTAAGGATGCACGCAACTTAGTAATGAATTCTGAACTCGAGTCCACCTTTGACCGCTCTGAATGAGGAAACAATCATCTTGAACCAGAACTCTCTTTCACACGCGCACACTCCCATTTCCTTATTGTACTGCAAATGCATCCCGTGTACTGAAAATCCATATACAGTTGACAGACACTAACAAGCACACTAGGAAAAAGAAAAGGACAGATCAACTACCCTTCTACTGCCTATTCAACATGCCCAGAAATAGATCCAGGGTATATTTACCAGAAATGTAACTGTATCAGCATATAGCTTTGAATTAAAACACGCTAAAAAAAGCCGTTAGGTGAAAAGCAGGCTTATCCTTCGCCAAAACTGGCGACCTTTAGACTTCATTCACGAGGTCTGATAGGTCTGATCAAGGAACCTGCGCAACCAAAATGTGCGTGTGAAGGGAAAAAACAAAGAGGAGAAGAGGGCAACAAAAAGAAAGGGAAGAAAAATGGCAATACGAGAGTCTAATTAAAATGCAGTAAAATTCAAATCTAAATGTTTCTTTCCTACTAAGACTCTTGTAAAAGGCAACAACCTGAAGGTTACCGTTTATGCTATAATTACGAATTATCGGAACGACAATAACCAACCTGTAACTAGTAAGGAATTTTGTTATTGATTGCAGATAACACTTCTGCGGTCTAAACAATTCTGTGCTGTTGGGAAATTAATCATGGAGAATCAAAATCAGTTCCCCCTCAGAATAATTCTACTGACGATGGGAAAAGCACTGCTGGGTAAGGTTTTCAGTAATTATGTTCAGTATTATGAATCTTGGCAAGGAGGATTGTACTCATTTTGCTTTGAGTTGATCTAATGGGAGGGGAGGGAAAGAGGGGAAGCACCTACTTTCAATATCTTCCATATGTGCCTGAAGAGTTCTTGCAAGGTTAATAAACTAGAAACAAGGCAGAGAGAAAGTAGTTTAAAAGTCGCAAAGTTATCTGCAGAAATTTGCAACAAGTTAGCAAAGTTTTCTTCACTTTTTACATCCCAAAGCTTCATGCCAGATCTCGCTTATCCTAACCCATTTGCCCAACTTACAAAAAACAATGCAAAATTTAACATAAATCCCCACGCGTTAAGACTTCAAACTGCTATTGCACAGTTATTTCAGCTGTAAAATGTTTGTGGTAGCAGCTTGTGGCATCACCTTCACGTTCTACAGTCTGTAAAAGACATCGATTTTGAAAGCAGCAAACATAAACAAGTGTCAGTTTAACGAAAACCATTTCTAAAAACTGTAATGCAGGAAAACATAATCACGGTAAGGACTTGCATTAGTTAAATCCATTTCATTTAATTCACAACTAATATGGCAAAACAGAACCCTCTGACTGAATGTGGCTCACGAAAAATGCATAAATACACTTAAAGTTTTTGTTTACAATGAAAATCTTAAGACCAGGATTACTGTTAGGCAACGGTGGCGGTTTAATGTTGGAAGCACACGGTATCAAAGCCCAAAGCCAGAATTCCTAGGAATAAAAAGTCTCAGACAAGTGGTTTTCTTTTGTCACTGCCAATCTGCATCACTGCTTCAGCTAAAAGTCCAGATACTGAGACAGCAGATAAAATGAGTTTCCATAGCTTACTTATATGCTCGATATCAAACACCAGCATTCGTGCTCCCGCTGGTTTAAAATGCGGCGTCACACGCAGAAGTACGTAATGTCTTCTCTGATGGAAAACCAGTAAAAACATCTTCTGCAATACACACAATCTAACAACCTGTGCCGGATGCTGGCTGCTATTAGATTGTGCGTCTTTTATATCTCTACACTTGTAGCACAGAAACCGGACCGTGGAACACGAGCCCGACATTAGATGCGTCCAGAAAAGAGGAGCACTGTTCTAATACATTTAAGAGATTAGACAGAGCGTAGTCCCGCCTCTTCCAAAGACCTAGTACCTGCTAGCAGTCCAAGTCCGTTCCAATGAGCATTGGATAAGCTTAATACTGTCGCTTCTTTGTATGTAAGTAAAAAACTAAAAATAATCAGGTTTTCAGGAGATCAGTTGACTAAGAGCACTGATTAATTATCTAGTGTCGAACAAACATGTAGAATACTGGGTTTATGAATGAATCACTGTGCAGAAAGAATTTTGTATGCTGATCTCTTACCGGTTAAAGGTGTACTTACCGCATTTCTAAGCCAGGCCTTTCAAATGATGAGAATGCAGTCAAATGCAATTGATAACAGGCAATTTCTCTGACTAACTCCAGAGAAATCGTACTATAGGTACGGGCTGTTGGCAGAATGTTAATATTCAAGTACACATTCAGGTGTACTCCAGCAGACAAGCATTGCATAACGAGAAAAATTAAAGAAATCAGGTAGTGCAGCATTCTAAGCTGCATGTTTGGCACAGAGGGAGGCTAACCTTCCAATTTTGCATAAATTCCCAATAATCATGACAACATATATGCTAACTAATGAATTACCAACAACCTTGATGAAAAGCATTCTGTAGCACAGTACCTGCAATTACGTAATACCTTCGGTTTCCAGTCAAACATGGTACACTGACAAGCCCAGCCCATTTTAGACCTAAATTTGTTTAAAAAGCATGTTTCTTGGGTATCTAGCTCCTAGGTCACTCGAGGTAACAATCTGCTTTCAGGCTCTCTGTATGAGCAATTCCTGCCAGAAAATCACTTCATACTTACTCTGACACGTGTGCTGGCCTCATTTGCAGTTCCTAACATATCAGAAAAGCGCTGCTCGCATAAGTGTAACAACACTACAAGGTAGAGACCAGAGCTGATAAATTCATAGTCTGCCTTAAAGGAGATCAAAAGAAACATTCAGAATGTCAGTAATACATCCGCATATATGATTCAAGTAGAACAAGAATTAGATTTTAATGGAATCATTACAGATTTATCTCTAGTTGTTCCAAAAGAATTAGGGAAATGTAATACTAAAAAATTTAAGGTACCGAAAAGCTATTTATACTTCTCGTCCTTCCCATCCAACCCAAATCTAACATCCTTGAAGATAAACAGAGTTCTACAAATGAAATCTCAGTCAGCGTGATCAGTGCAGAGGAAAGAACGTGCAAATCAGAGTATTATATCACTTGGGGAAATAAAACCAATATTGCTGGTTTCTTCTCTGTGGTCCCAAGGCTTTACAGAAAACCAAAACCAAAGAACATATTTTAAGAATGTTATGATGTTATAAATACTTCAGAGATTCCTTTACCTGCTAAGATAAAGGAAAAACTTTAAAAATGCTACTGCTGAACGGATAACTTAGTCGATTCTTTAGGAAAAAATTTCAAAGTTCTTATTACAAATAAAATGCTGTGACAGCAACCAATAGGCACTAGTACTAAAAGAAGATGATGGCACTCTCGAGAAAGACTTTTCAGAGACTGCCCCAATTGATAGCAATTAGAGTACTAGGGTAAGAACTTCATTTAAGCAATAAAAAAAATTAGAGGCTGATGTTTTGCCCCAAAAAACTGATGTCACTTGGTATTTTCTTTAAACATCTGAGGCAGGCCAGTATCGTTAGTCTTTGTACATCACCAGAATACAACCTAGAGAAGAGAGAAAAACCCCCTGAATGAAGTTCATAAAAAACACCAGCTTCGTGTTATTCACTCATTTCTAAATAGTACCCAATCCAGTAGTTCTAAGATACTGTATTTTAAATAACAAGAGTAATACCAATGGGCCTTTGATTATTTTTAATTTAGGAAATTATTTGAAGGAGCAGTTAGAAACTGCTAGAACAGAGGTTGGTTTCTACCACTCTGACGAAACAAAAGAAGTTTGTAATTGTACGTTTAAAACGACTGCTAAACTGCGTTCAAAAACAGCTAAAAGCGATGACAACTCCTGACTTAATGCAAAATTCAATCTAATCATGCTAGAATTCACACCGCACCTACGTGGCGGAAACACTGGATTACAAAGCTAGACGACGGATCCGCAACTAAGAAAAGAGACGTATTACACTTACTGAAAGCTCGGCTTTAGGAAGCAATAGCAGGAAGGTAGCGGCAATCGGAATATTGAGGAGAAAAATCTGTTCCACGTTAACGTTACTTTATATGCGTAACGGTCCTTCCGAAACGGAGGTGCATCTGCCTTCTCTAAAGAAGGCCGCCCTCCCAGCGCTAAACCGACACTTACCAAATTAGGTAAAATATACTAACTTGTTCATTTGCATGTGCCCTATAGAGTTCATGAATGTCAAAGCCTTCCAGATTAAGATGCAACTTCTCCTTGCACAATTCACAAGTTGTCACTGCTTCCAAAGAAGAACCTGGTGGGGAGGCAGGCAAGGGGAAAAAACTCAGTGTCGAGTTTCAACAATCTATAACATATGACACACCCATATAAACATTAAAAACTCTACGTAATTTTTGGCTTTATTTTGCAGAGCAAGGTTAGAAGAAAAGAAAGCCTCTAATAGGAATGTAGTGACATCTGCTACTGTCCGAATTTAAATGTTGTAGAATGTTTATTCTCTATCCAGCTGCACCTATTTTGCATCACGTTCACTCTGGACATTATATGCCTCTTCCTGCAAGCCTGGCATAAAATCGCTTCCTGGGCTTTCTGAATTTTACCGTGTAATCCAAACACACACAAAAGTAAGACTAAATATAGCAGAATAAAGTTCTTGTTAAGAAACATTTTGTCTTAAGTACCAGTTTTAAAACAAGCTCCTCCATAAGCAACAAGATGAACAAAGCAAGTTGATAGTGGACTTATGTTTTTATCTATAGTTAAATACTTCAAATTCATTTCTTCTACAGGCTGAGGCTTCTAATGCATCCCCTACTCTGATGCATATCCTCTAGTGCTGAGTAAAAAAGTCAACAGATACTGGCACCTTCCTCTGGCACAAAGTATTTCATGCCTTCTATCAAGCTACTTTTAAGTCTTAAGAATACTGCAGATAACAGTTACAAACCGGTCAATCAATTTGTTACAAAAATATTTTTACAGCGTGCGGCATCCGAAGTGTTCCTTATATATACGCATTTTGAAGTAATTTTTGAACAAGGTGTTTTAAAGTGCCTTGAACAGGAGTTAGTATTTTGGAAAAAAAGCATTTAAGTCTAGTTACAATTTAAAATCAGTTTCGGATTTTCAAATTCCTACCACCGCTAACGGTTAGCTCAGCTACAGAAGTCCTGACAAAAAGCACAACCATTTCCGTAAGGAAGGGTGGGGAACAAATGCCACCCAAAGCGGTACCACTGAAGTGGGAGAGTAATTCTAAAGCTACGCTTCTGCAATGTTATATTTTGTCTAATATCTTAGTAGACGATCCCAAAAAATGTAGTTCTCTAAACAAGAAATACAGTTCTTGGAACTACTCGCATGAGAAGCTGCACAGACACACAAAAAGCCTGGAAGTGCCGTACTACCGTTTGTCCCCACCGCTCGCTTTTCAGCTAAGTACCTCAGTATTTAAAGACCTCAGGGCAAGCCTTCTGATAAGCCTCCCTATATAACTGGAAGTCTACTTTGGTCTAGAGTCTGCTTTACCTGAATTTATCTTCGACTGCAGCCATTTTTTCATGCACTCCTGGTGAACATACTGCAGACTTCCAGTGCATTTGCACGGCTCTATTAAAAGGTTGTCAGAACTTGCAGAGGACATCTGACAGATTCTACATAAGTCACCCTCTTCATCTTCAGAATCTTCTAAAAGCAGGCTGAATAGGATGGAATACCAACAAATGCTATGACATTTCATGTAGGACTGTTTATAATGAAAATTCCACTTATCAAACTGTTCTCAAACCTATGAAAATTAAAATAAGTTTCTTTAAAGACAAAAGTGAGAGTACAGGTGACTGAGTTGCCACCTCCTCTAAGGGAACGTTTTCTTTTAAAACCATGATTGCAGAAAGCCTTCTCATGTTGAAACAGGTACATTTTACTATCACAAAAGAGCATACTAACTTACCTTTCTTTTATTTTCTGGAGCCTTTCTGGATCTCTTGAAGGCGGTATTTTAGACTTGCCACTTTCTTGTCCATCAGACTGATTCCAGCCAGAGGGAATAATATCTACAGTTATCATAAGATTGTCAGACAGACTGCTTCCTAATGTTGGAGGCACTGCAAAGCGAAAGAGAGAACCAGGCAGAATTCCTGAACTTCTTCCACTGTGGGCTGAATCTGGTGGGGAGGCAGTAGCTGTAGAAATAACAGATACTGCAGGTGTTGGTGGTCTGCTAACAGAAGCCTGAGGAGGGTTATCTGATGCTTCAAGAGAGGTCTCCTCACCTGACTCTCTCCTTCTGAAGACATGCTGCGATCTAGCAGTTGTATCAGAGGTAGAGATCCTTGCAGATTCATCTCTTCCTTCTCTTCTTCTTCTGGAAAAGAGAGGTGTACATCTGTTCCTCAAAGAGGATGACAGCCAGGATCCTGTGCTCCTACTTTCAGTGTCCGGTCTGTAACTTTCCCCATCAGAATCAGAGCTGCGATTCTGCGAAACTCCTGACAAACCCCATCTTCGTCCAAGAAAACTAAACCCCTGAGAAGCTTCGGATGACTGAAGTCCTGGAACTTCGGGAGTTGCAGCTCCATTACTACTTGACAGAGTAGTAGCTTGAACTCTTGGGACCACTGTTGACTCTTCAGAGCCTAATGATCTCGTATGCAATGGGTCTTGGCTAGACCTTCGAGAGAAAAATGTAGATGACATACTAGATGCTAAACGTGACAGCAGCTGTCTGGTCGTGCGCCTCCCTTCACTGTCAGCTGCAGACTCATTCAATGACCTGTGAGAAGATAAAACCCTGTCGGAACCACTTGAGGAAGGAGTTTCATCTCTAATGGCAGTAAGAGAAAACGCTGGCTGTACACTCCTCTGGGGAGATTCCAATTCATTTCTCCTTTGTCTTGAAGAATAGCCGGATCTTGAAGAGCTCGTGTTAGAGTCTCTGTTGAAAAAAGACGGCTGATGATCAGAAGGCAACTGGCGGTTCATGGGTGCGTTCAGCCTCAAAGTGCTTAACGAGCTCTCTTTTGGTCTTGCTCCCTCTGCGTATGAAGAGGCAGGCCTGTCTTGAAGATCTGTTGCAGAAAAGCAGAGGAAAATACTATGACAAGATGTGCTCAAACACATCGGGAAACATTCAAGGTCAAGTTCAACAGGGCTCTAGGCAACCTGTCCTAGCTGAAGATGTCCCCGCTCATTGCAGGGGGGTTGGACTAGAGGACTTTAAAGGTCTCTTCCAACCCAATCCGTCTTATCATTCTTACGAGCTTATCTTCTGTAAATGCTGCCTGATTATCTCAACACACTGAGAAGAATTCCAGTGTAGATGAACCGCAGTTCACGTGAAGCGGCTGAGGTGGCTAGTCTCCTTCCTCAAATGGCTGCCCTGGGGCGTTGTGGGTGGGAAAAGGGGGAAGAAGGAACAAGCATGGAGAGATGAAGGTAGGAAAAAAAAGCTCTCTATGTATTCTGGAATTAAAAACTTTCATCTTGGTAGTTTTGGTGACTTTCTTTTAATGGGTTCTGCGTTGCAATCACCATTTACCGCTGAAGATGAGCTTTATTTATCTGGCAGATTCCAGCTAACAAAACATCTGCACAGATGCCAAGCATCTACCATATGCTTTTGATAACACATCAGGGAACACGGTTGGGAGTTATTTTTATAGCCCTGAATAGCAGCACTACCGCTGGAAATGCAGCAAGGACAGTACAAAGCAAGGTTGTCCACCAATCCACTTCTCCCATTAGGCTCTACCAGGTAGAGTAGTCGAACTGTGCACTTATTAAAAAGCTTTAAGAGTATGATGACATTAAAATACACTCTCCTGTCGAGGCAAGACTACGGGACAAATTCTAAAAGTAGATTTTATCTTTTCTGCTTATCTTCTATATTTATTAACGTGGTATTTTCTTTTAACTTCTGCATTACAAAATACCACCAATGCATCTGCAAAAGGTTGCAGATCAAGACTAATGGTGAGCTTCCCCCCAAGACAGCTCTAGAAAGCCGAGACAGCTCTAGAAGGCCCCAGCACACCGAATAGAAAGTGAAAATTACAGCGCAGAAGTCCTTACTAGTCCTAGCAGTTGCTATGACACGAACCTCACACCTCACGTAAAGTGTGTGTTTATTCATTTTTATTTTCAGTGGTCTAGCAGTTTTCCCTAATAACCATTTGAGAACCCAAATAAAGAGGTAATATGCACCTTTAAGAAAAGACGTTCCTGGGTCAAATCAACATTATTTCTTTTCCCATACCTAAATACCAAGATATTTTAAGACAAACAAGGAAAGAGCTTTACCGAGTAATCGCAGAGTTACAGCAGCGACCACCGACACCACCTTCACGTGACTGAACGTATCTACAAGCTAGACCATTCATATATCCTTTGATGGTTTGTTCAATGCACGGAAAGCGGCCAACCAACTTTATTTAAAAGGATACTTTAAAATATATTTCGTGTTTCGAATAAAATATTAAAAGAACATGCCCACAGAAGTTCTGGACATCCCATTCCTGGAAGTGTTCAAGGCCAGGTTGGATGGGGCTTGAACAACCCAGGATAGTGGAAGGTGTCCCTGCCCATGGCAGGCGGGGGAACAAAAGGTCCCTTCCAAACCAAATCGTTCTGTGATTCTATGAACACGTTAAGAAATGAAAAGCCATAGAAACTGTAGGTTTCGGTTACACAAAACGTACGTGTTGAAGGCGAAAAGTCGCTGCTTCTGTAGCTGGGATCCACCAGGTTATTAACAGATAGATCTGTTCTTCTTTCTAACGGTGTTCGCTCTCTCACCAGATCAGTTCCAAGGGAGCCAAGCATTACTGATGAAGATCTAGGAATCCTACTGCATCTCCATGAGGAATCTAGAAAGCAAAAGTAAATAAATCCCCCATTTTAGTAATCATCTAAAAATCCATTAAAGCTGGCATTTACGCAGGCATTTTTGTTATTCGTATCAAGGGCAAGTCTAACATTACCACTAAGCTGACCAAGGACCCAGCTGCCAACATAAAGCTAAGCGCACTCTGCTGATGCTGGCACTTACTTCATCTTGCAGCAAGTTAGGTCTGAAAGCTAAATCACATAAAAAGTAATAATACTTTTGGGAAGAGTCAGACACTCTCACAGGACAGAAGAGGAAGAGAAGTAGCATCTTGCTTTCTAATGGTAGCTAGTTTTTAAAAAGGTTTCACATTATAGCAAAACAGCAGCTTGAGACCTAGCAAATGCTGCCATTCCACTTGACACTACTTAAAATGAAGTTTCATTTCTCATAAAAACAGCTGATGAAGCTTAAATGCAGTTTAGACACAACTTTAAGAACAATGACTGTTTGTTCATATTACACAGCAAAACACTTCAGTGTAAAAAGGGATCTTGTTTTTTGTTAACAGCTCCAACAACTGCATAGCAAACTGTTCATACATCAGCTATGGACAAAACTCTTGTTCCAAAACAATCTTCTTCAACAGCTCTGAAAAATTCACCTTGATACTGTTTCATTGCTAACTCACAAAACCAAATTTAACTGCTCATTGGTCAGCAGTGTGACAACCAACCAGCGTAGAAATGGAAAGATAAACAGTCCTACACCACAGTGAGAAATGTTAATGGTTGTCATTTTATTAATAGAGTAAGAAAGTATCAATAATACTGAGGTTTGAGCAAGAACTTATTTTTATTTGGATGGCTGTGCAATTCCATAAGGGGATATAAAAAAACCCATTAATCTACACTCATAAGGGTAATCTGAATTAATCCAATGATCTGTATTAAAACGGTTTAGAAACATTTTCAGCGTAAGGTTTTGACCGTTACTTCCTGAGCTTTAGACTTTTGTCGGCATATTGCATAAATTCTGTCTATCCAAGTTTCATGAACTTACTCACAGCTTTAATGAAAATCTCAGGTTTTCCTGAAACAGCTCTTAGTGTAGAATGTTTCTTTAGCTAAGAATGGGACCTAAAGAATGAGTTCAGGCCCTGCTAAAAAAGGAACGCTTTCTTCCCTGACCCCTAACAACAGTGCTCTAACCAGCCATGACAGTGCGCTTGAACATATTGCTAAGTATGGTAAAGATTTCCTTTCTGCTGTCCCTGGCACGCATCGGTGTATCCACACAATTTGACTCATGAAATAAGAGCAGCTGCGCTCATTCTTTTCTTGAAATCCTAACCAATTAAGGTGTGTTTGAGCCATGAAGTTCAGCTTGACCACAAATGGAATAGGTACAGGTAATAATCCTGAAATGAATGAGTACAATTGGATTTTCAAAAGACCACGTTAACAGCATACTCGGACTTCGGATCCTGCTATCATCGTGAACACGCTCTTCAGACAGGCTTACATTTTTATTATTTAAGAAAGATATAAGCATAACATTCGAAGCAAGTCTTTTAAAACTTGATAAAACCTGATCTTACTACTCAGACAATTATGATGTAACTCAGCTCAAGTAATCAACCGCTCACCTGAAAAGGCAGTCAAGCCATTACTTCTCACAGAAGAGGTAGATGTACAAGATAGCTTAGGTCTCTTTGAATCGCTATCTTGCTGCTGGCTATGCAGTCTTGAATATGCTCCCTGAGTTCTCTCAGACTCACCATAACACCCAGATGTAAAATGAGAGGAAGAAGACGTAGACTGAAATGACATTAAAAAATAAATTACGTAGTATACCAGATGCACGTAGACTGCACAAAAGTGTACATACCGTAAAACTCGCAAAAAATGTAAAGAATAACTTTAGATACGAGACCTTTTCTTTAAAAGTAACGTAGGAATTATGCTTGTGCTCTCGATTAGTATTTCCAGGTTTACTCAATACAGTCCTACCAACAAAAGTCAGTTTCCGTAACATTCACCGTTACATTTCCTTTACAGATAGATGTGGCTTACAAAAAAAAATTGTTGTAAAAAGGGGAAAAGAAATTATATTCCTGGCCTGTAAGATGCTATAAACACAATCAAATATAGCTTTACAGATCCCCATGGGAACGTATTTTGCTGTCCAGAAATGGCCAAAACTGAAGAGCTACATTATTTTATTTAACAGTTCAACTAACCCAACTTACTTTTCATCAACCTAAAATATAATTAGCTAAGGAGTGAGCTTCAGGAAAACTCTTTGAAACAAGTATATTTTGATTACAATAAGCTCAAACGCAGCTGAAGGAGTTCCGAGTACAGAACAGGTACAAAACAATTTTTGCAGCGTACAGCACCGAAACAAAACAGTTTTCAGAAACCAGTACTATAGGACTTAGAAAAATAGTTTGAAATAGCCTACAAAGCTGTTCATCTGGTTACTTACAGTCAAGGCATTCATCTTCTATCTGAAATGCTTTGGGTTTATTTTTTCATACAACAAAGAAACAATTGAGCTCAATCAAAAAGCTGAATTGAGCTGTTTGCCTTCCCAGAAACTATCTACAACCAAGATCCTTTAAAGATCAACCAAATTAGAGCACGTTATATCTGTGTTTTATTTCTACTTAGTGACGGCATTTACTAAGTTTAAGCCACAACTTCTTACTCTTTCAAACTAAGAAGTCTCTAAGTATTTCCCTCATCCCATCATAAAAAAAAAACAGACAGGGAGACAGAAACTAACATCAGAAACCAAGTACAAAGCCAGGTTACTTCCCCTCACTAATCTCCTATTTAACACATCACTTATCTGTTAATCATTTACTATTTGACACGTGGAATTTTCAGAGTGTCTTCTGCAAGGTTCACTTGCATTAGAATTTACTTTAAGAGAATAATTAACCTTAATGGGGAAAAAAGGGTTTTCATCTTGAAAACTCTATAGCACCAATTTAACTAGATATGTAGGCCACTTAGAACCACGGATTCCATCTGCATTTAAGCTGTATGTAGACATCCACCATAACTTCCCCTGAAGGCCAGCATGAGTACACTAGTTCCCGCCTCCTCACCCCCCCAATATCTCAGTGTCTTCACTTTCAAGTCACCTAAGAAAACCAACATCTCTAACAATGTGAGCACTCTTACAAACCCAAACATCTTTCACTTTCAAAGTGAGCAGAATTTTCACCAAACCCATTCAGTTTTCTGCTTTTCCTATCTTAATATTTCCACTGCTCTTCAAAGTGTTTTACTGTCACTCTACAATGCACAAGCATGTCACAAACGAACTATTTTATTCTTGGAGTGACAAAGGCACATTCTAGAACCCAGTTAAGACAAGCTATTAGGGCCTGAGTCTTGAATCTCAGGTAACCATTCTTTCACAGTAAGAACAAGCAGACTATGAACTACGCCTCACAATTAAATTTCCTAAAGCAGGTCTCCAAACCCATGAACTTTGTGTTAACTCACAAAGGTAGTACCATCCCAAAAACATCCCCTCTGGAAAGACCCGATGGAACAACTACAAATAATATCAACTTTGCCATCCACAGAACTGTAACACGTATGAGATTCTAATCACCCCCTCCTTTTCTCTTTTTAAATGAACTTTTACAGAGCTACTGACCTCAAATGCATTTCTTAACACTATTTTCAGCCTCTGAATGTTTTTTAACACTGCTATCTTCTAGCTTTTGCTCCATCTTGAATCAGTAAGATCTACTTATCTAGAAACTTTACAGCGAGTGCCTGCTGGCAGCTTTTCAGATTGCGAAAGCTAAAGTAAAACCCTGGGGTTTCAATATTTTTTTTCCAGGTATCACACATTAACAGTTCTCACCAATCTGCTTCTGCTTCCCAAAAATCTTCCAGAATGTGGATGATCAAGTGTCCCTGAGTAGCGAGTCGGAGACGACGCTGTAAGCTTCCAAGGAGTTTCACGGGTGTCTCTTTCTCCAATTCTCCAGTCTCTACTGGAACTATTCAATACACTGGATTCCTGAAGAACAACAGGGTCATCATATGCGTCTTGTAACTCAAAAATAACTCAGTATCTGATCTGAATACTGAAAATACTGGGAGGTGAGGTAGTAACAAATCTGGAAGCCTTTAATAAGAAACCTCGAGGGATAGCCAAGAAATGAAACGGGCTTAGAGAGAACCACCGGTAAAAGGAAAGTTTTGCTGTTTTGGGTTTTTTTTTTAAGTACTTCATAGCAGCTCCCTCATCTGTCCTCTCATTTGACCTAGGACAAAAGAAAGTTGAAGTCTAAGGCTTTTGAGGCATTACCCCGACTAAGATACCGCAGCAACAGGGCAGAAGTAAGGGCCTCACTTTCAAGTGTTATGCAAAAATCCCCACAGGTGTAGAAAGGGTCTCCATGACAACAAAAGCACCTCTTCGGCCACTAAAACAAGCCGAATTTCAATGAAGATATTACAATTGAGGAAAGAGACTGCATGTAATTTGCTCCATAGAATAATCATTGAGATTAGCAAAATTAATAGAAATAACAGAAATGCAACCATTTTGTTAACACTAAGCAGCACTTTGAAGTGATTATTTGTCCATTCTCTTTCTATGAACTATTAGTACCACAAACACAGTAGTTCCTGCCGCCATTTCTTAAAAGTGACAACAAAGCACTCAAAATCAAACCAAAGCAATACGAAAATCTCAGCTTGTTTTCTTCTTTCAGTTCAGCTTAAGACTATTTAACATCCCTTGTCGGAACGTAACAATTAAAGCCCTACGTAAGGTATTCTGGTTTTGGCGTCTATTTTCAGTAGCTGAAAAACGTGACCAGGAAAACATTCAAAACTATTTTATAAACTACACTTGATCCTATCCCGCCACTGAAAAAAAATAAACTAATAATTCATTTATCATAAAATGTTTACTATGTTGTATTATAAAGGATAGGAATATTTTTCTCATACCATGACACCAGTTCGATTTTTGTATTTTAAAGTCACCTAGAAACAACACTATATCTCATACATCTGATTAGTTTACAGTTAACCTCTTTGTTATGCGGCCTCAGATAAGCAGGGGTTAGTCCCCAGATCGACCTCAAAAGTGCATGGCACACAAGAATTTCATAACTATATGAAAAAAAACCCCAAAAATGTAAGGACAACAAACCCACCCAACAGAAACCCTTCTTATTCGTTAGCCCTAATGAAAACCAAATACAAATTTGACTGCTCTGTCCCAGAAGTTTTTGAGTTAACCTATAATCAAACGTTGTCTCTATGGAAATTCTATATTAAAAATCCAAGTCCTCTTTGTACCTAAAGCATTACCGAGAATCATAAATTTTTTTCTTCTAAATGACATATTTTAAATTACTTGTAACTGAACTAGATCTTAAATACTTTAAGGTAGGTTTCTGAACGGATTAACAAAGTGAAAACGCCTGTCCTTTGCCTTACTATCTGACTGGACTTAAACCTTCTTGCTCCAGTCTCTGTAATCTTAACCTGCAAGCAGTAACGTAATCTGTTCCTACCAGCTCTGTAAGTACCAAAGGTTAGTCAAGGGAGGGTGTTTCCCTACGGTTTTATCACTAAGCACCGGTCTTGTGTAACAAGCTCTCAGACTACCTTATACAAACTGGGAGTGGAAAAAGGGATACAACATAATCTTCTATACAAATATTTTCCCTTCTGTTTCAACTGGCAAGTGTTACAAGATCATTCCTCAGCTCAGAATCACTTTGCTCAACAGGAACTAGTCAAAAGAACACACAGTGCAGCGAACACATTGCAGTTCGTGTAATAAATTACACAACATAAGGTACATTGTGTCAAAATCTTTTAACAGTGGTAACACATCGAACTTCACAGCAACAGTTCAGCTGAAGACTCCTCTTCTGATCAATGGCTTTCAGTATACGTACACCGTGTGTGGACTGTGCCCATAAATCTCTACAAAAGTAAGACTGTCTGAGCAGCCAGACACTGAAAAACATGTAGGACTCCAAACCGCAAAAACGACTGACAACTGCTTCCCCTTGTACATCCCCTATAGCCTATATAATAACAAGCACATGCATACTGGAGATAACAAAAATGTAACATGCATACATTTAATCGCTAAAAATAATGTTCTATTACTTGTAAAACTCTTTCTCAAAAAGGCATTATATAACGCAACGTCCCAGATAGCTTGTCAGCAGGGACCAAACTACTAAACAGGTTTTTTTTTAAATATGAACATTTAATCACAGAGTTAAGTTTCTGCAACTTCAAAGACCAAAACGGGCTTACATTTCCCGGCCCAAAATCGAGGTGAGAATTGCTGGCGGGAGCAGAAATAAAGTAGTAAGATAATTGAGCCAAACCGTATCTGTTGCTTCCAAGCGTCCAAAATAACTTCTAAAGTAGTTTGATCTCTGCTTCCCATAATACTCCCCCAAACTGCAAGTACCTGCACAGTGTGAATACTTCCCCTTAAGCACAGCTCCCCCTCCCCACAAAAGTAGATCTGTTAGCGTAAAATGCTACTTGTGAAACAGCGAAAGGCCTTTTCTTCAGTCCCATGTATTGCACACAAAGTCCAGCTGTACTAACATACTGACATGACAGGCTGATGCGAAGTCTATGCTGGTTTTGCATGGCCTGGTTTTTGGTAGCAGGGGGGCCACAGAGGTGGCTTTTGTGAGAAGCTGCTGTAAGCTTCCACCACGTTTGGCAGAGCCGATCCCTGATGGCTCTGAAGATGGACGTGCCGCTGGCCAAGGCTGGGTCAATCAGAGATGGTGGTAACACCTCTGTGATAACAGATTTAAGAAGAAATCAAAACAAAAGTAGGGATGCGGTTTTATTTCCAGCCATAGCTGAGTAGCAGGTGAGAACATGTGAGGGAAACAACACTGAGACGCCTAGGTCAGCGGAAGAAGGACGGGGAGGAGGTGCTCCGAGCGCCAGAGCCGAGATTCCTCTGCAGGCCATGGTGAAGACCATGGTGAAGCAGCTGTGCCCTTGCAGCCCATGGGGACGCACGGGGGACGCAGAGATCCACCCGCAGCCCCTGGGGATCCACGGGGGATGCAGAGATCCAACCACAGCCCACAAGGGAAGTGCTCACGCTGGAGCAGGTGGATGCCTGGAGGAGGCAGTGATCCAGTGGGAGACCCAGTGGAGAGAGGGGCCCCTGCTTCCAGGCCGGAGCAGCCTGTCCTTGGAGGACTGCACCCCATGGAAGAGTGACCCACGCCGCAGCAGTTTCGGGAGGACCGTTTGCCCGTGAGAGGGACCCGCGTTGCAGCCGTTTTGGAACGACTGCTGCTCGTGAGACTGGACCCATGCTGGAGAAGTTCATGGAGAACTGTCTCCCGTGGGAAGGACTCCTCTCCCTGAGCAGCGGAAGAAAACCTCGGGTGATGAACTGACCAAACCCCCACGCCCTGTCTCCCTGCGCTGTCAGCGGGAAGGAGGGAGGGGTTAGGGGAAGAAAAGGTGTTTTTAAGGGCTTGTTTTACTTCTCCTTATCCTCCTCTGACTCTGTTAGTAATAAATTCACTTTGTACCTCAAAGTCAAGCCTGTTTTGCCCTTGGAGTGCTTTCTCCTGGTCCTTAGCTCATGAACCCTTTGCTAAGTTTTTCCCTCCTCTGCCCAGCTGTGGCAAGGGAGGGCAAGTGAGCCGCTGTCGCGGGTGCCTGGCAATTTGGCCAGTGTCAAACCACGACAGAGTCTAAAGCTCCTGTTCTTACCTTCGCAAAATACAAACACAGGAGGTGCTGCAGAGGCCTTATTAACTGACAACACAGTCCTGTACTTTTTGCATCACCGAGACACCGACTGTAATGCCCTATACACACCAAAGCTCAAACAAAACCCGCATCTCTCCCTCAACAGAAAACTCCATTTACCCAGGTTTAAGATGGCAGTGACTCGTAAGAAAATAGATCCATACTATCGGGATGCCCTCTCATTCATCAAACAGCTGATTTCAAAAGGTGCAGCTACAAACAAGAGCAGGTAAAACCAGAAAATCTAGAACTACCAGTTCACTAAATACTGTCATTGGCCTGGTTAGTAAATGCTTGCATTTTAGAAATTTTGTTTGTTTGAGTTTTGAGGCTTTTCTTGGTAAAAAAGACACTTTTAAAATTATTTATACATTATAAAAAGAAAAAAATACATTACCTGGTATCCAGATTCTAATCTCCATGAAGATTCTCTCGTGCTATATGCACCAGATAAACTGTTTCCAGTTCTAGATCCTAGAGGAGAGCTGGAAGACTGAACAGATATCCTGCGAGGAATTCTTGAGGGTTTTGACTCCATTCTTTGTATCCTGTACAAGGACATACTGATCATTTTTTCTCATAGAAGCAGGGAACTCATGCAAAACAGGCACAGGTCATTCCGGGTGTAACATAAATATGATTCACACATACAAATATTTACACAGTGCTTTGGTCTGACTGTGCATCAGTGAAATGGGGAAACAAGTTCTTATCCTAGTTTTTGTAACCTCTTCTTTACATCTCCTCCCATCCTTCATTAGAAAACTACAGTCCCTTTTATCATTTTGTTACAATATATTCTTGCAATCATAAATATAAGAGGGTGGTCCCTTAAGAACCACACAGTACTCGTATTAACGCAAAATGAGTCAGAACAGAGTACTCAGATTTCTTACATCCGTATGTTACGTTTTTGCTAATGAACTGCATCTCAACACTTGCAGAAATTATATTCAGACTTATTCTTCAGGGTTGAAATTGTGAAACTTCACCCTCCTGTGAAAAAACACATCTGCAGTCTATCTGCCTTCAACTTCTCCAAAGACAACTCCCACGGAAGCTAACATACGCAAAGGAGCGCAGGCTATCTCACAAGTGTATTTATAAATTTACTTCTCACTTGCTGAGTGTTTATTTGCCTTTCACTATTTCTAGGCATTTCAAAAGAAATGCTGGTGCCTTTTCCACATGAGAAGCATTCCTATACTCCCCCGTCCTTCAAATGGTATCTGACTTAACGTTTATCTAAAACTTTAGACAGCTAGATTCTTCCTCCTCAGGATAGTACAGCCAGAAGCGGACCACAAACGGTAGCTCTTAAATAAAAATATTCAAGGGAACTGCAGTGTCCTCAATGGTGCGGTACATGAAGTGTAGCACGACACCTCCCAACTCAAACAGATGGCCGCAAATCCCACTGATACAAGGTGATTTGCAGAAGTGGTACAGTCTATTTAACCACTTTTAATTTTAGCCTAACTTTCTGAGAATAGGAGCAAGCTATATTGATAAAAAGAAACCCTATCCATCGATAAAGCACATTTTTTCCACAATTCAGCCATGCTCATCAGTATCACATTCTGCAAAATGCTGCTACATCAATCCTGACACACCTCACATCTGGCTGCAGTTTCAAGGTGAGTCCACATACTCAGGACTTTTAATCTTTGCTCAAGTCACGCTGAATTAAATATTCTACCTAGTAAAAGCCAGTTAGTTTGTACAGAACTCCACTGACCAAACAGTTGGGACAGCTGAGGTTAGTTTCCTTAACCGCTGTTCTCATGCATGCTGAGTTGTTAGGGAGCTTTACAACAGCAGCCAAAATGCAGCCTAATGCTACCAAGTAGCCAAAACACTTCATCTTGCAAGGAGGACTCTAAAGTACACCAAGTTTAAGCGACTGTTTACCTTTGCGTACAAAAGAGCTACTGGCTTGTATTACAGAGGACACCTGCTTCTAGACCATGCTTCCAGCACTAGTAACCTGTTCGTGTTTGCCAGAGCCATCACCAGTTTAACAAGATCTGGTCAGGAATCTGAAATGCTCACTTGCCCAACTTTGCATTAATATACTGAAACAATGATTAAATTTAATTTCTCAGATCACATTTAAAACCTTAGGTAAATATTCAGCAACTTATGCAATTCTCAGGTTGTAAACACATCTGTATCAGTAAGAACGTTCTAAGCAGCATTCCAGAGTTCAAAAGAACGGTTAATTGTGGAAGTTTAAAAGAAATTGAGGACAAGCCTAATTATCTAAACTACACCACTTCAAGTGGATCATTAGTTCAATAAAACATAACAATCGTATTTATTCCTAAACTGTAATGACAGTCGATTTAACCTTCAGAGTAATCTGCCATAATGTGCTCTACAAGTTTAGTACTTGTATGAAGCTGCAATGAGTGTAAAAAAGTAACTATCAAAGTTGCAAACTGTGAAGCTAAAATAATATCACAATAATACAGACTAGAGTGTAGGCTAGACAGGACAGCCATACGTCTTGACAAGATCTGATACTCAAAGCACTGTTTGTCTATGTTTTACTCTGATATAAAATACAAGGAACGAACACACGGAATAATGGATCCAATTCCATACTATTAAGTACTCGACAAAGAGTGCCGGCATTATCTCCTTTATTGTGGACCATTCTGTTTCTGAATCACTTTGTTTCAGACAGGTGTGGAACCAGACGAATTAAATAACATAGATAGAAGTCAGACACGGACGTACATAGAAAATGCAAAGGTTCGAGAAGGGATGGAAGCTCCTACTAGTAGGAATTAACGTCCAGATGAATCAGCCGAGGAGACAGAAGTGCAAGACAACTTCAGAGACTAAATTAGAAACCATCTAATACTAATAAAATTGCTTATGTACCATCCACAGAACAGAAAAAAATAAGAGCATTCAGATGGAACAGGACAGGGTGGAAGACTGGACACCAGAGCCAACTACCTGCAGCAGCTGAAACGGAGTCCAAAATCAGCAAATTGCTTCTACAGATATACATAAATAGGCACAAGACTAATTTTGTCCTTCAGTGGTAGCCCCAAGAGGACAATGCTATCCATCAGCCTAATCTTGTAAATTAGCACAGGTTGTGATTTCAACCCAAGTATGTCAGGATAATACTATCTATAGAATATTTTCTTTCTCCAAGTGAAGAAATCTTGCAGAAACTATACCCAAAGAAAGGTGTTAAAACCAAGTTAAGGCAGCACAATAGAAAAGGCAAAATTTAATGTGTCGGTTTACGTATACACGCTACAATTTACTTCTTGCATACAACCTTACATTTCTTTTGCAGTCTTGGCTTCAGCCAGCAAATGAGAAGGATCTGCTATAAACATCCATCAGAGTCGTGTAAGAATAGGCATCTGACATCTGCCATGTCTGATGCAGAGGTTAAAAGATGCTGAATAAAAGGCCTTATGGTCTAAGCAAAGAACTTCTGATCAAGCAAACTGGATTTTACCTTTACCTTTCAACCAAGATTCAGTGACATAAAGCACGTCACTAAGATGAATCATTTTTTAAAATCTGCTGCCCAAGAGCTCTTCAATTTCTGGGCATCCATTATAAAATATACTTGCAATCCAACTAGCAGAAATCACAGAATAGTTTGAACTGGAAGGGATCTTTAAAGGCCATCTAGTGCAACCGCCCTGCAATGAGCAGGGACATCGTCAACCAGATCAGACGGCTCCGAGTCCCACCCCACCCGACCTTGCGTGTTTCCAGGAATAGAGCATCTACCGCCCCTCTGGGCAATCTGTGCCCAAGTTTCACCGCCCTCATCATAAAAAACGCCTTCCTTAAATTTAGTCCTCGTCCTATCACGACAAGCTCTACTAAATGTCTGTCCTTATCTTTCTTACGGATCCTTTTTAAGTACTAAAAGACTGTAATGAGGTTTCCCCAGAGGCTTCTCTTCTCCAGGCCAAACAACCCCAATTATTTCAGCCTTTCCTCATAATCTTACCCAGACGGACAGAGATGCAGCTGAAGTCAATGGAGCCATGATGCCCATTTACTAGATAGACAAAACTAGATCTAGGCATTTCAGGTCTGGTGATCAACACTAGTAGGAAGTGGTTTGGGTTTTTTTTCCCCAGAGTTCTCTGAAAACCAATTTCAAGCACCGTACCTCGAAAACCTGAGACGCAACTGTCTTCGCAGGTGGCTTGAATACAAGCGAAACACACGCAAGGCTTACGCTGATCCCGGTAACACAATGAGGTGGTCATAAATAAGGTGAACATGCTAAGCTATCACAGAGCACGGGACAGAGCCACACAATGGTCTCATGCTAACAAAACAACCACATTATTAAAGCCGCAATAATATTTGTCTGCAAGGGGAATATTGTGCTTGTATACAATATTTCAGAATGAGAATGGTTCCCTTTTACAGTATCAGCATCTTTCCTGAAGAAAGACACTCAAAACCTCAAGCATTTTGTTTACACACAGAGGAATTCAACAAACCCCAAGTGGTAATGAATATGATGTAGCGAGTTCTACAATGACAAAGTAGACATCTCAATTTACACAGAAGGTAGCGAGACAACAAAATACTTAAATTACTTCTCTGAGGAAATAGTAACAACAATCATAGTAACAGAAATTGAGTTGTAGTCTGAATTGATTAAAAAGCCTGTTGTTGCCAGAAAGAAAAGGAATACCTTACTCAAATATCACACCTGATGTCTCCTTCATTGAGAACCCTCAATACAATAACCTGGGAAAACACGCTTCTGGCTTCTCCATTATTTTGACACTACTCCCACTTGTATCCAACAATGGAGAAATGAGAACGTGTACAGCAGGATGAGCAGCACTCATCAAAGCAACATATTTCAGCAGCTTATGCCACGTTACACTACTTAGCAATCAAAACCTCATGAAAAAATCTGGAAACAACTCTAGAGACTCCTGAAATAAGGGATATATATGCAATACCTCTCAAGCTTGGTCAGAAACCAAGTTCTGAAATAAAACTTTAAAGTCATACCTGGGAAACATGACCAACTTGAAACAGGAGGTGGAGCTGCACAGCCTATTTTGAGCACACAGATCAAATGTCCTGCCTTTCTTGATCTGTCATCCCTCCAACAGCATTATAAAAGATCAACTAGACCTAACACAGCAAGGATAGAGATAACAAAGAGATAAAAGATCCAAGAGGTTTTTGCGGGAAAGCAATGCAATCTCAAAAGACAAAAATAACACGCAGAGTAAATACTTCTCTTCCGCCTTGACCCTCTCTACTGATAAAAGAGGAGCAAATTCACGTAGTCATGTCTACGAGTAAGTAAAGCCTTTGCCAGCTTTCATGATTTCTACCAGTTCTAAGCAATCTTGTATCCTCCGTAAGAGGGAAGCATAAGCTTCACCGCCTGCTCCCAAATTCAAGTATTCTATCTTGGAACTTCGCACTAACACTGCTACCTAAGACTCGAGCTCTCATGTCTACATGTTTTTGTGTGGTTTAACACGAAACTATTCATAAGATTTTCTCCCGAGCAACTTGTGCTCGCGCGTCTTCCTCGGGGCTTACTCACAATCACGTTTTTACAACAAACAAGACGGAGCTCACGAGTCTTTCTCTCAGACGGTGCAATTCTTCGTTCCGGGTATTTTCTCAACCTTCAATGTAGTGAAACTGACAAATAACTCAGGAGCCTCCCAGGAGGCCAGTGAGGAGCATGAATATTTACAAGTGTCGACGATTGCCCACGCTGCAGTGGCTGGTGCCCTAACGCTGGGCTGTTCCCGCAGTCCGGAGCCAGCCGGTGCTCCGCAGAGCCGCCGAGGGCACCGCACCTCCCCCGCCAAGCCCCGGGGAGCNGCTGCCGCACCACAATGGCGGCGGCGCGAGACCGCCCGCCTGCCAGGCACGGCCACTCCCAGCTCTCGCGAGGACTGCGGCCTCGCGGGCCGTCTCGCGGAAGAGGCGCGCCGGGTGCGGAGCCGTGACCGCGCGCCGGGACGGAGCCCTGAGCGACGCCTGAGGGCTGTGGGCGGGCAGAGCTGCGGCACGCGCGGAGCGCGGGCGGGAGCTGGAAAACCCTCCCGGCAGTGACGGGATTCATTTTTGTCCTCGGAGCAGCATCTCCGGAGACGTCGGAATCGACTTCCACGTTCAGCCTGAAAACTGCAACACGGTCTTCGAGTTTTCTGTCTGTGTCACATCCTCTTCTTTGCCTGAACCCTGTACTGTAAACGAATTCCTCCGTCTCTCGTGACCAGGTATAGCAGGCTGTCCCTGAAGGACACGGCGGGATGGGGATGCTGGACACAGAGCCTTCAACGGCAAAGCCACAGAATTGTCATTCATTTCAATTGTATTGAGGCCTCAGTTTTGTCCTCTGTAAAGTAACAGACATTGGCAGGCATTTTTACTTGAGGGGAAGATGTTGCATGATGTAGGAAATCAGGAGTTAATCTTCCCAAATTCTTAAAATGCCAAATCTTCGCATAATCAGAGAGATTTTAGATTAGCAATCCTAAACAAATTATGATTTCCAGTATCCCAGCCCACTACAGAACACAGCAGAGGCTTCACACTCTGTTTCTGAGCCAGACCCTGAAGAAGCCAGGTTATGTTATTACTAAGCAGCCTAGACTTGTATCACAGCAGTAATGAGCCTCAGTATTTTATTGATCCGACATCCATCTGTCATCAGCCTGCAGCAGGGCTTTCCTGAATCCCAGTTTCGCAGTGAGGTGACACTGTTGCAAGTCAGATAAAGGGGTGTGCAACAGTAGCAGGCTAGCTATTCTTTAAGGGGGGAAAAAAGGGGAAAAGGAAATTTAAAGAAGGCAAGGAAACACAACCAGCCGCTCCGGCACGGGGCTACAACACATACAAATTCAATGTGTCCATGCCTAATGGGTCTGACAGATCTGGCACACATGTAAGTCCAGCTAGGCTGGTTAGAAACTAGCCAGGTGGCACCTAAATTGTAGACAGTCCTATTGCTATGTTTAGCAATACCCTTGATTCTGTTTCCAATCATGCTTTTAAACATGTTTTTCCATATGTTTGGATTGTGTTGCGTTTTATTCATTTACTCCTACAGAGAAATAGCGAGCAAAGTTCTATTAAATCGGAGACAAAGATGAAGAGCTGGGAAGAGCTGTAAACAGAGAGGAACAATTGAACAAAAACTGATAGGGAGAGAAAGGCTGTTTTTTGGGGTTTTTTTGCTGATGGGCATGTTGCCTTTCACCATCATGCCAAGAGCAATGCTTATTGGGCTTGGGAAAATCTTGTCTATAGCACTCAGAAGCAGGCCTACTGCCCCAGACAATACCATTTATTTGGCATAACCGTCTCCAGGGAAAGAGTACAGCTAGAATGGATTCACGAGTGATTCCAGCAGTAGCAGCTGCTCCTTTTCCTGGCTAGCAAACAAGAGCACTTATAGAAAGAGTTAGATCTACAATAAATTCAATCCTTAAAGGGGTCATTCTGTGTTTTAGTTATGCACAAATCAAGTATTATTCACAGATCTAGTGAAATGCTTGTGTAAATGTGGAGGATGAAGCGTACGGCCTTCCCTGCAGCCAGAATAGATCACAGCCACCACTAATCCAGGGTATTATGCTTGTCCTTTTAAAAGCAGGTTAGAAGGTAAGTGAGGAAAGCCCTATCCAATACAAAACTTCAGAGGTCTTCAACTCGGTCTTGCTGTCATCAGAAGAGGATTTACTGGGAATGCTAAGATGTTATACCATTCATTACANGGGCCCCCGCAGCCCCGCCGAGGCCACCGCCCCTCCCCCGCCAAGCCCCGGGGAGCGGCCCGCACGGCTCGGGCCCGGCCGGAGCCCGCGGCCGCACCGATCCCGCTGCCCAGGCAGCATCCGACCCAAACCGCCGGGCAGAGGCCGCGAGGGGGACGGAGAGGAACGGGGGACACCAGGTGTCACATGGCCTCGCTCCGAGAGCGGGCGAGGAGCCGAGCGGCCGTTGGGGGCGATGGCGGAGAAAAGGGCGGGTCGGCCGGTCCCAGCACGGCACAAAATGGTTCACCCAGCCCTGGCGTAAGGCCGCCGGGGCGGGCCGGGCCCCGCTGCAGGCGCGGCCCGAA
>VZRS01006882.1:29337-60728 GCA_013398055.1 Ifrita kowaldi
TCTTCGCATAATCAGAGAGATTTTAGATTAGCAATCCTAAACAAATTATGATTTCCAGTATCCCAGCCCACTACAGAACACAGCAGAGGCTTCACACTCTGTTTCTGAGCCAGACCCTGAAGAAGCCAGGTTATGTTATTACTAAGCAGCCTAGACTTGTATCACAGCAGTAATGAGCCTCAGTATTTTATTGATCCGACATCCATCTGTCATCAGCCTGCAGCAGGGCTTTCCTGAATCCCAGTTTCGCAGTGAGGTGACACTGTTGCAAGTCAGATAAAGGGGTGTGCAACAGTAGCAGGCTAGCTATTCTTTAAGGGGGGAAAAAAGGGGAAAAGGAAATTTAAAGAAGGCAAGGAAACACAACCAGCCGCTCCGGCACGGGGCTACAACACATACAAATTCAATGTGTCCATGCCTAATGGGTCTGACAGATCTGGCACACATGTAAGTCCAGCTAGGCTGGTTAGAAACTAGCCAGGTGGCACCTAAATTGTAGACAGTCCTATTGCTATGTTTAGCAATACCCTTGATTCTGTTTCCAATCATGCTTTTAAACATGTTTTTCCATATGTTTGGATTGTGTTGCGTTTTATTCATTTACTCCTACAGAGAAATAGCGAGCAAAGTTCTATTAAATCGGAGACAAAGATGAAGAGCTGGGAAGAGCTGTAAACAGAGAGGAACAATTGAACAAAAACTGATAGGGAGAGAAAGGCTGTTTTTTGGGGTTTTTTTGCTGATGGGCATGTTGCCTTTCACCATCATGCCAAGAGCAATGCTTATTGGGCTTGGGAAAATCTTGTCTATAGCACTCAGAAGCAGGCCTACTGCCCCAGACAATACCATTTATTTGGCATAACCGTCTCCAGGGAAAGAGTACAGCTAGAATGGATTCACGAGTGATTCCAGCAGTAGCAGCTGCTCCTTTTCCTGGCTAGCAAACAAGAGCACTTATAGAAAGAGTTAGATCTACAATAAATTCAATCCTTAAAGGGGTCATTCTGTGTTTTAGTTATGCACAAATCAAGTATTATTCACAGATCTAGTGAAATGCTTGTGTAAATGTGGAGGATGAAGCGTACGGCCTTCCCTGCAGCCAGAATAGATCACAGCCACCACTAATCCAGGGTATTATGCTTGTCCTTTTAAAAGCAGGTTAGAAGGTAAGTGAGGAAAGCCCTATCCAATACAAAACTTCAGAGGTCTTCAACTCGGTCTTGCTGTCATCAGAAGAGGATTTACTGGGAATGCTAAGATGTTATACCATTCATTACATTAACCCTGTTCAATGCAATGCACAAATTATATTACTTGAGGGTTGGTGCAATAATCTTTTATTAACAATCTATGAGCTCTGTGAGCCATTTGTTGGCTCATAGAAAAAAGAAATTGGACTATCACCTGAGTTCGTGAGCTTGCTTTTTTTAAAATCTGCATAATGGATCAAAGATCTACTCTGTAACAACTAGTTTAATTACAAACATACAAAATCAGGAAAGGTTAAGACATAGTGTTCAATACCACCACATTGCACGAAGACTTCTCTACATTCTGAATCATTGCTAGGATGGCACCATCTAATGAACCTGGATATGATTTGGGTTTTGTCTCGAGGAAAATGTCTAATATTGGATGTTAGTGGCTGAAGGCACAATCCTGTGTAACAGTGTGCTCGAATGGCAAAGCAGTAGGTTTAGAGTGCATCTGCTTTATCGTGTTCTTTAACCATACCAATGATATGGAAATAGGCAGATTTAAATCACATAATTGTTAACAAAGTTGCTATCCTTAACTGTCCATTCTTACACCCTTTCACAGAAAGGAGTTCACAAAAGCTGTTTTCCCACAAATGGCTGAACTTTTTGTAGTGTCTGTCCTTAACTTCAATAGGTCATAGTCTGAAATTTTAAGATTATCAGAAATTGGTGCAGTCTAGTTGAATGGTTTTTACTTATCGCTATTAGTAAGTCATTCTTCAGTGAAATTCACTTTTAATAGCCGTCTGAAGATAGACAGTTTACGAAGACTTTTTGTTAAATTTCTGACCGAACTGCAAGAATCTTAATAGAGAGCACATTTTTTTTAAATGCAATTTAGACTGCATCTTGAATATTCATTTGTTATGAAGGATTTCAGGCAATGTCCTAAGAATATTAACCGTCTTCTTTCAGAGAGAAATGGCAGCAAAAATGTCTCAAATCTAGAAAATGGTTTTTGATATGGCACGTTATCACACAGATGATCCCAAATATTACAGTAACCATTCATGTTTCTGAAGCTGGACAGAGGCAGGAAGACCTCCATGGATAGCAGCCATTGTGTCCTAGAAAAAGGAAAATGCATCCTTGAGACGAAAGTCCATTTATTCAACATTCACTATGAAACAGTTTTTGAAATACACTACCTGCTGTGGGTGTGTGGCTTAGACAGCAGAAAAGGAATAGGTTGAAGAACTTGCAGACAAGACAAAAACCGAGGCGATCTCAAATAATCCTTTTCATGTGTTTTTTTCTGCACCGAAGTGTTAAAAGTGGACTTGTTCTTTTTGCTGTATCAGCTAGAATAAGTACTTAGAAGATAGTCCCTGTGGTTGACACTATACACATTCCTGGTGCTGTCTTTAATTAATTTAACCCTTGCCTTTTCTTCTTTCTGTTATACATTACCAGCAGGCTGTTGTGTTGAGCACTGAACAGGCTCCCCACAACAGCGGTCATGGCCCCAAAGCTGCCAGAGCTCCAGGAGCGTTTGGACAACGCTCTCAGGCAGAGGGTGGGATTCTTGGGGTGTCCTATGCAGGGCCAGGAGTTGGACTGATGATCCTGGTGGGTCCCTCCCAACTCAGGAGATTCTGTGATTCTGTGTACACTAGAGGTACTGAGCATGACACTAAATGTATTAGAGATTCCCTGTTTTCCAGCCTGCCAGGAGGGGTTGTGGGGTTGCTCCTGGCTGACTTGCTACACGGTAGGTCTGCACCGTGTAAGTTTTACAGAGGACGGAAAACCGGGATGTGAAGAAAAGCAGAGTTCACGTTCAACTCTCTGTGGTACACATTACACAGGAAAGATTTCTGAAAGTGGACAGTGAACTAGAAAGATGTCCTCAGAAAATAAATCCAAATCACAGTTCACAGCTTAAACAAATCTTGTAAGTGTGGTATCTGCAAAAGTCTCATTGTCTCTACCCAAGCTGTAAGATAAACAGCATTGATATAAAAAAAAAAGAAAAAAAAAAACATTGCAGAGGCAAGAGAATTTAGAACAGCTTAAGTCCTAAAGAAACTGCTGTAATACTGACAGTGAGAAACACTGCGTAACTCTTATAGAAATAAATAATTTATCAAAATATATATAGGCTTTACAATGCAGGCACTTTGAAAGTAGTAGTTTTCTTAAGGCAAGGTTGAAATAACGGCATTTAAATTTTTTGATACAGGAAATTAACTTAAAACCTAGTTTTGATATGGGAAGTTTTCAAACTAGAAGACTTTTTAACTTTATCAAAATCAAACTGAAATAATTTTGACCCATACGGATCCCAGTTTTAGGAGATGAAACACTGTGGTGCACACCTTAAACATGTGGTGCACATCTTAAAAACGGTTTCCCTCTTGTTGTTTTACCTTATAAATCTATACTTCCTTTTCAATGTCCAGAAAAAAATCAATGTCCAGTGTTCCTGAGAATTATTTTTTTAAGCATAAATGTATTTACTTTACCCTGTTACCAATTTATTTTAATCAAGGAGCTTCTATGTGCCTTCTGAATTACATCTGTTCTTGTTTTCAAACAGTGTAAAGTAGAAGGCAATTAAACCACATTAACAGATTCATTTTGTAAGTATTACTATAGCTCAGGTAGATGGACCAACTGTACCTGTATCTTCTTTTGAAATTTTAGGTTTTGGCTAAACTTATATTTTGTAAACTAAAAGAATGTGTCTTAAAAATTACAGAAATCATTAGAATTGTTACAAATTATTTAGTTATGTTTTATAAAGGTGATGAGTTCTCTTTTTTCTGTAATTACTATTTCTGGAATTCTAATATTATAGGAAGTGTCAATGTTTTAAAATCTTTCTTTACTTCTTTTCTTCTTCCCACGTTCCAAGTCAGGAAGAAGGCTAAAGCTCTATGAAGCACAAAATTCTACTTCTAGTACTGTTTTATTCACCAGGGAGCTCTTACTGCTGATTTTAATTAAACACTGATCAAAATGCTTCTGCTGGTTTGTTTTCTCAGAATACCTATATTCCCTTTCATTCATTTCTGCGGAATAACCAGTCTTCTAAACAGAGACGCGTAAAGTTAAAACAAAAAAATTACTCAGAACTTCAGCAGACACCTGAAACAACTACCTATTCCCTTTCCAACAGCTTTTTTGTTTAGAAAGAAAAATCTAAGTATTTGTAAGCCTTGTGAACAAATATCTTAATAAATAGGAAGAATTCTTCACCTTAAATCACATAAGTCAGTTTTTTCTCATTGCAATAGAAAAAGTTAATAGTGAGAAGTCACAATACACTTTGGAGAAAAGAGAGTGTTTAGACATCTGTATTTTCTTTCATCTTCCTATCCAGGATGATGCCTTCAACCCAGGCTAGTGCAGTGGAAATTACTCCACGGGAGATGGAAATGTCTTTGTTTATTGTCCTTTAGCAAGAAATTTTAGCTACTAAAAACTTGGATAGCCTTAAGCCTAATATACTTATTATAAGAATCTAATAGTTGCACAAAACCAACACACACACACACACACATATATATATAAACATGTGGGATTAGAAAAGCTTTTGAACAAGAATAGTAGCTGTGTAAGATTTTACTGAAATCTATCTCAGCTCTGCTACTGAGAATAGTATGTAGGTAGGATGGGGAATGCAATATGTTTTACTTCCGTGTTGACAAGAATGGACTGGAATCCATATACAACGTAATTATTGTTATTGTCACACGGTGACTAATTCAGGGTTAAAGCAGAGAAGGAAGTAGGAGGAGCAAAACATCAAGAATTATTAGTTACATGTACATACAACAAGGAGTTCGTTCTGCTTTTCCTGTAATTGAAAGACAGGCAATGGAGTTGACTCAAAAAACCTACTTGAATTTATTTATTTATTTACCTTAATTTTTATTATGTCAAGCAATTTTATGGGTAGGAACAAATGACTGTGATTAAAACATAATTAAAACCAGAAAGCATCTGCAACTGTTGGTGAAACTATACCTCTCTCTTGCTCTTGCTTTATGAGTGAATAGATTAATAACCCTTTCTTAAGGTTCAACCAGGAAAAAATGAAAATGAACAACTGCATTCTGCTGTGCACTTAATAGGACCAGAGTAAATCTCTTCCTCTTGTGCCTTACACAAATGAGAAAATAAATATCAAGCAGATTTGACCCTAATAAATCACGTGTAGGACTAGGAATATAGACCTTGTTTCTGCTGTTATATGTACTACAAGCGTATTTCAGCTGTGGAAAAGCTGCTCAACTCCCCGTCTGCCTGTTTTTTGTTTTTGTTTTGGGGTTTTTTTGGGGTTTTTTTGTTTTGTTTTTTTTTGCTTTACATTGCAGATGTGGTAGATACAGTGGTACATTTAAAAAATATATAATCATTCATTTAAAACAAATGGCGTGTACATAAATATAGCAAAGGCCTAGTTAGAGTTTACCTGAGAAGTGATTTACATGGAAAAGGCCCTATATCTTCCACTGTGTCCGTTTCAAACCAGTTTAAGATAAAGAAATTGAAGGAGGAAAGAAAAGGATTCTGTTTTGACCAAGGATATGGAACAACCAGTCGGCAGAGATGGGAAGGGAGAAGAAAGGAGATGAGGTCACACTTCGGCATTTGGCATAAGATATTCTTGGAGGTTTTTATCAGGGAGGCTCACATGGGACCGAGGCAGCGTATTTTCACCTTTGCCTCACACAGAGAGGAAATAACAAGAAGACAACATAGCCAATGCTGGAAACAGATCAAGAAGTGAAAATGCTCTTTGACTTCATGGGATATTGAACAACAGAGGCATTTTTGTCACCTTAACCTTTTTTACTGATGTGATGATATGTGCTGTTGGTGTTACACAGACTGTGATACTGGACACGTGTAGAGTTTGTGGGAAGGAACACCAAATACCTGTCTTGCATTTCAGAGCTATAGATCGAAAACAGGTAGTGACACACATCTCTGTGACGACTATTTTATCCTCATAGACACGTCCTGGAGTAGTAATTCCAGAATTTAGCTTTGTGACGTGCAAAAAAAAGGATTATCTTGTTGTTTGCTTAGAACTCACTATCTGATAATTTAAATTGATGCTTCCTAATTTCTGAAATAAGAGAAAGGGCAAATAATTGTTTCCTTTTCATGTTCTGACTTTATAGATACCTATCATCTTGACTTTGAGTTTTGCCTTTTCTGAGTTACAGGATTTTAGTCCATTTTTCAGTCCACGAGTTTTTCTGTAACTTTGAACATCCTTTGTTTCAGTTTTTTGGTCCTACTAGATAATTTCTGTCAGAAGTAGCTGTAACTGAACCGATTAGTCAGGGTGTAGGCACATGACGAATTAATAGTGTTTTAGTGGTGACTTTGCTTTTGTACTGTATTCCCTTTCTAAGCACTTGTAACACTGTACTTGGGGTCTTGATCACTACAGGCTGTGAAGAAATACAGGTGCCTAAGGATTCAGTCTGGAATGAAATTCATGCTGCTTCCCAGAAGGAAGATTGAACAGTGCCTCCTCTGTATGTTGGATTCTAAAGCAAGCCGGAGAAGCTGCCTTCATTGTGTCTTGTGTTATTCCCATACTCTCCCTAGTCATCTGCTATTAGCTTGTATTGGGTTTATGTGGCAAGGATTTGGTAGTGGGAAGGTTGCAGGGGTGGCTTCTCTGGAAAAACATGGGAGTTCCCCCCTCGTCCGACAGAGCCAGTTCCAGCCATATCCAAGACAGACCCACTGTTGACCAAAGCTGAGCCCATCGGCGATGTTGGTGGTGCCTCTGTGATAACACACAAGAAAGTGTAACAACGCTGCGGAGCAGCCGGGTGGAAGTGGAGTGAGGAAAACATGAAATAATCCTGCAGACAACCAAGGTCAGTGAAGGAGGGAGAGGAGGTGCTCCAGGCACCAGAGCAGAGATTCCCCTGCAGCCCATGAGGAAGACCATGGTGATGTCTGTTGAGGCCCCGCGGCCTCTGGAGGACTCCACACCGGGACAGTCTGCCGGCAGAAACTGTGGTCCGGGGAGAGGCGACAGGAGCTGGTTTTCTAGCAGGATCTGTGGCCTGGGGGGGATCCACGCTGGAACAGTCTCTTCCTGGAGGACTGTATCCCATGGAAAGGGCCCATGCTGGAGCAGTTCTTAAATTTAACTGCAGCCCATGGGAAGGACCTATGCTGGAGCAGTTTGTGAAGGAGCATACTCTGTGGAAGGGATCCCATGCTGGAGAAGGGAAACAGCATGAAGAGGAAGGTGTGATAGAGAAGTGCGTGCTGGCGTTCACTGAGATAATTTTGTTCATGGTAGCTTATATGGTCCTGTTTGGGATGTGTGATGAAAACAGTGTTGATAATAGGAATGCTTTATTGCTGCACAGTGCAATCCCCATTACGCATCCCCACTGTGCTGCTCATGGGAGAGGAGGAAGAAGAGTCAGAACAAAGCAGTGAAGTTGAGCCTTGGAAAAAGGGGAAGGGGAGAGAGATTGATTTTCATTTTGGCTTTGTTTCTCACCATCCTGCTCAATTTTAAATTGGCAATAAATTAAATTAATCTTCCCCCAGTCAGTTCTGTTTTGCCTCTGATGGTAATTAATAGGTGATCTCTCTGTCTTTATCTCAAGCCACGTAATTTTTCATCTTATTTTCTCTCCCCGAGCTCTTGAAGAGGTGGAGCGGGAGAGTGGCTTAGTGGGAGTCCGGCAACCAGCCAAGGTTAACCCACCACATAGGCACTGTTGGAAACAAGATACTGTCTTGGATGCTCATTTTCTGATCTTGTATAGGCAGACTGTTTATTCACATTCCTTGAATATTCCATAAGCAGGAAATGTGTCAAACTAAAATCTCTGTCAACTACTGACTTGTTCCGTTCTCACAGGTGTGAGTTTGATAGCTCTACTGGGAAGATGGCTCTCATTTATTACTGCTATGCACACACCCCTAAATAAATCTGAATCTTCCTGCCTGGAAGGACTGAACCTGAAATCTGAATCTATGGTTAGTGACATATGGCTTTTTCATTTGAAGCAAGCTTGTGTGAAATTTGGCAAGTCTGAAACAAATCAATTAGACTATTTCCTTTCTAAAATTGTGCCCAAACCCATTGGGTGTCTCATATGCACTGCCGTACGTAAAAAGGGATTAGTTTTTGATCATATTACCTTGATCCGGAAAAGAGGGAATTTTTATGTGTTACTTTGTGTTCCTGCTATTGAAGTACATCTAGCCCTTCTTGAGATGCAGAAAGCAAATGACAGCTGTTAATAACCTGCACTTCTTTCTTTTTATCTGCAGTTTCAAAGATCACTTTTTGTCCTCTCCTGCATGCCAGAATGGGTGTGTGATCCAGAAAGGTTCTAAAAGCTTTGACCCAGTGCCTGAGAAGTTGTGCACAGGGGAAAAGGATGGGAGGGTTACCCAGGATGGGATTGTGAGTTGTGAGTGCTGCAAGTGAGGTAGCATGTTCCTACCCTCCGGATACCACTTTCTTGGGGTTTTTTGGTCAGAGCCTTAGGAGAAATACACAGTCCTTGCAGAATAAAGGGCCTATTGCTTTTTTGTGTTCCATTTAGAAGTCATACCCCAGTGACTCAGAGGGCTCTGTTCTTCATCGCGGAAATCATGATCTAAGATTCAGGAATAATTAAATGCAGGCTTCTCCTGTTTCACATGCATCTTAACTTTATAACTTTGAGTGGGTCGTTTTAGGGAAACAATAATGGTTTTGTCTTCCAGAGCTTCAATTAGTTTATTTCTGGTTCAGTTTTTTTTTCTCCTTCTCTTCACTTTAAGTATCGAGTACAATATGAAAGGCTTTCTTTTTGATGCTTTGTACAATTTTTGACTTCTGTAAATAATAAATTGGTTTTATCCAAACTGTGCAGCCTAAATAACAAATATATAACATCACATCCATAAGATAGAATAAGAAAACTTAGATCTTACATTTTAAATCAGATTCTTAGTATAGTTAAATAGCACTTCTTAACCTTTTCATTATTAGAGCTTGAGACTACTAACAAATCTATTGCTTCCAAAAGTAGCCAAAGAAGAATTTGGCCACAAGCTGTCAAAACAAGAAATTATCGCAGCTAGAAGTATCTGCTTTTTTTGTATATGCTTGTTTAGTAGATGGGAACCAAAATGTTAGTGAAACAACTGCATTTTTCAAACCACTATTCAAACTATTATTAACATAAAAACCTTTAGTGTTTTGACTGATGATTTAGCTGTGTTTGGCAGAAAGTCATAGGAAAAAAATGCATGGCAGACTATTAGCATGTTCACTTCTCATTAAAGACGTAAAGAATAAAAAAATTCTAAAAATACAACCAGTAACATTTTACTTCTAAAACAATGAAATGTGGGATAAAAGGGTTTTACAATGGGAACAGCTCTGAATAGCAGCTGGTAGAGCCTATTTAGAAGACTTTTGTGTGAATCCTATGCTGAACGAAATGTGGAATTTAAGCTGTTGTTAAATGCAGATAAAGGTCAGAGATCATGATCTCCAGAGACAATTGTTTGCAGTATTTCCAACTTCTTTCATGTACAGGAGGCATGTGCAATGCAAGAAAGTAGACAAATCACTGCAAAATAAGGTTTTCTTGGCAACAGAGAAGAATTTACTGCTCCTAACAAAGACCAGCATACAAAGGGGTTTGAAATTCAGACACAGACAACTGTTGGAAAAGATTAGCATTTGTCTTGTATCAGCTGGCCGATAGGGAAAGGATATAGTGTCATTTTTTCTAGGAAGTTGCCCCTTTGTCACTGGAGTACTTTCATATGAGTTCACACTTAGAATCCGTAAATTTTATTTTTAGTTATAAGCATTTACAGAACCTGTAGCTCATACGTATCAACATGGCATATCATGTCCTGCGATGCTCTATGGTTTGGAGTACCCCTTTGGCCAGTTCAGATCAGCTATCCTGGATGTACTTCTCCCCAGCTTCTTGTACAGCTCCTTGCTGACAGAGCATGAGAAATGGAAAAGTCCTCGACGTAGGATGAGCACTGCTGAGCAACAACCAAAAGCATCACAATGTCAACATCATTCTCATACTGAATCCAAAACACAGCACTCACTGGACCAGCTACTGAGAAGAAAATGAACTCTGTCCAGGTTAAACCAGGAGACCTCTGCAAACACTGACATCTCTTCAGATTCTAGTGAAAACTAATATTGCATCCAGTATCCGCTAGTGGTGTGATTACTGATATCTTGGAAGTGGTTCTGCAGACTTCACTCAAGTAAATAAGCTTTGTATATGTAACTGACTAATATTAAACTTATACTTACAAATATTACTGACATCCTCTATAAGACAGCCAGTGACATTCTTTCTTAGGTCTCTAGACTGATTATCAAGGAACAGCCCTCATACGCTACAGGGCTTATGGATCTTCTCACAAACCATAATGGTTAGCATACTCATAAATCTTTGTAGTACAAGGTGTTAAAAGAAGCAAAACATAAAATTGATATGAAGATACTGGCTGCACCAGCACTGTGTTTCCAAGTTTGCAATAGGAACTTGGGCTTGGACACTACCGACACATATTAAGTGTATGTTTTACAATTTATTGAAAACGTACAGTTTCCTCTGGAAACAATTTGGGGATATCTGTTTTCACTGGTTTGGAAATGCAGCTTTGTTTTTACTCGCTGATTACCTTGAGGTGTGCCACTCTTCTGGACTAACTACAGTAATTTTTTTTATTTTGCAAATACTGAGAAGCCTACAGTCAGGTTGCTTGTATAATGTATACTGCATTTCTCATTTCCAAGGAGACCAGTGCAAAACTAGAAAGCAATTTAATTTACTTTATTTAAGTGTACATAGTCCAACTGTTTTTGTATAAGTGCGTCAAATCTTAGTTCTAATAAATAGCCATCTAATTTACTTATGAAAAACAAAAAGAATGGATGGACATTTTAAAACAAGGGTATTGTACTCAGCCAAAACGTTTCAAATAGAAGGGACTATTTCAGTTGGAAGAAACCTACAACAATCATCTAGTACAACAGCCTGACTTCTCAAGGGCTGACCAAAAGTCAAAGTTTGTTATTACGGTCACTGCCCAAATATCTCTTAAATACTTGGGATATCAACTCCCTCTCCAGGAGACCTGTTCCCATATTTGACCACCCTCCTGGTAAAGAAATGTTCCCTCATGTCTAGTCTGAACCTCTCCTGGTGCAGCTTTGAGCCATTCCCATATGTCCTGTTCATGGATCCCAGGGAGAAGAGTGCAGCACCTGCCTCTCCATGTCCACTGCTCAGGAATTGGTAAAAAGCCCAGAGCTCGCCCCTCAGCTGCCTTCTCTCCTAGCCAGACAGGCCCAGAGCTCTCAGCTGCTCTTTGCAGGACGTGCCTTCCAGCCCCTCACTATCTTGGCTGCCTCCACCAGGGGCATCTGAGGACCTTCGTGTCATTCTCCAGTGCCGGGGCCCTGTATTGCACATGGGGCTCACGCTGAGGCCACACCGATGCTGAGCTCAGTGGAACCGTCTCCTTTCACGATCATCTGGCTCCTGCTGAGCTGCTGCCAGCCAGCATCCCCAGGTTGGGAACTGAGAGTATAACAGCCATTGATGCTGCAATACAAGAAGTAAATGAAGAAAACAAATGCAAATACTCAGAGATGGAAACTCAGGAAACAGATCATTTAGGCTAAACACAGGACTGCCAGGTCATTCTTAAATAATTGGATCCGTAAGAGGAGTTTGCTACATAATACAAGAACTGTGTCTCTTTGTGGTCAACTGACCCTTGCCTAGGAGAGGTAAAAATTAAGTTCAGTCTCCTTCTAGGAAAACTCTCCCTATCTTTTATGAAATGTCCTTACGCTACACTATTGGCTAGGCTGTGTATACGAGAAAATAAGGAGGGCGGGTCCTGTCATTGCAAGCTGTTATGCAGAAAAAGGTTAAAAGCAATTCAATGTTCATGAAACCAGGAAATAAGATTATTTCTTTTAAAACACTATTGCCTTCACTGTTCATAATCAGACATATTCACATAAGAAAAATTAGTTCGTTTTCACAGAAACAAATTATTCTTCTGGACGAAAAGATAACTTTTACGTATAGATTTTCACATCCAAGACATTATTTAAAAATTAAGGGTCTATTTGGAATGTTAATGAGCATAAATGAAGGCCTCATCCAAAATCCAGATAGAAAAACCGTTTGAAATCACACTTTTCTTTTGCTGATCTCTTATATTTTCTTCCGTAAGACTTAGAGTTTTCCATGAAACATATTTCTCTTGCCTTATTGATGCTTCCTATGCAATCCATCATGTTTTAGCCAATGCCTTCATGACAATTTCCTTCATATTATCTGTAGCATGAAGCACACATAAACTATAATGACCCATTAGATATTTTTGAGATAACTGCTGCTCTAATATAGAAGGAAAATCAAAGATGGTCTTAATCCCAATATCAGGCAAAGTAGTGAGGAAACAGCGCAGGAGACAACGAGACCATATTTTCCATTGGATGGACAGTGGTCTCAGCAAAAGGTCATCATGTATTTTAAAGGCTGAATCCTAATCCTTACGTACAGGAGACCAGTGTAAAGATTGTTAAGACGCAAGTGCGTAAGGACTCGATGACCCTTGCCGGTCGCTTCAATCTCAGAATACTCCGTGATTCTGTGATTCAGTGCAAGACTCAGGTTATGGTAGTAGGCAAACCGCGGCTGTACCTCGGCAATCCACTCGGTGGCGCCCGATCTCCCCCCCCGCCCCGCCCAGCGCCGAGGGTCCGGGCCCGCACGTCGCAGTTATAAAACACTTCGACACTTCAGGATGAAGATTGCTAAATATCTGTAAAATATCTACTGCTTTAATAGAAATATTGAAAAGCCTGGGTAAATAAAATGCATTTAGCCTTTACCCGAATTTTCAAGCACAAAAATAAGAAGAATTTAGCCAGAACCAAATGCAGAACCAACTCTAGAACTCGACGGAAAAGGTGAGTTCCAGACCGGCAGGTGGGGCTGAAAACAATCCTATGGGGGTGGCATTTATCAGTTAACCACTGAAACTATACACTGCCAAGATATCATGTACAAAAACTAAAGAAAGCAATAGTACACTAACAAAGCAGAAAAAAGGCTTTCACAATATTTTATTTACCTTAAAATACCTATATGTAGGTAGAAATAGGTTTCTGAAACGTACTCCAGGCTCAATTCCTCTATTGTGTAATCACGTAAGATCATGTGAGTTTTTTCCCCGTTTTCTGTCTCAGTATCCATTTTCCCTACTGATGGAGCACGGTTTCTTTTCCCTTTGTTGTAACTTTCTTAGCACCAGTTGACACAGTAACACTGACTGGTGAATTCAGAATCAGAAACCTTGTGATGCAGTAACAACTGATTTTGATGTATCCCACGACACTATTTCTCCATTCTCCTATGAGGAAAACTGTTCACGTGAGTAGATCTTGCTTTGGAAAGTTACACATTGAAGCAATTTTATAATTGAATTATTATCGATTAACTGATTCCCAGTGATGTACAAAGAGGGCAAAGACCACACTGCAAGACAAACTGTTATCACCCCAATCCTAATACTCTCAAACTGCTTTTTAATACCCTCTGAGAAATTGCTTTGTTGCAAGCCATTATGCTGCTTTATTATGTAATTTGTGCATACTTTTTGGTAGTTATATGAGAAGGACAAGGTCACTTATTACATCACTGAAACAGCTGAGTGTATATACTGGGGATAAGTTAACCTCTTTACTTTTTTAAAATATCCATTGCGTCTGCATCTTCTAATAAATTTACTACTTTTCATTGTATCCCTTGCTAATAAGACTTGCACCCATGTAAATGCGTGCAAAAACACCAGATAGGCCTTGTTTATATGTCATTATCAATGTCAAAGATTCTTTTCATGAAATATTGGAGACTTTCTATTCAGTCTTTACAATCGTAAAGGTTGATGTCACTTTATGCCTTCTGAGCCTCAATCAATTAAGAATTGGCCAGCTTTGAAATCAGTCATGGATTTTTTAACTGTCTCCTGCTTCTTCTTCAAGGTATCTGTCTTCTAATCTCAGACTATAACAAGAATTTAGCATATTGCTGAAAAAGTAATAAATAATGTAGATTCAGTAAGAAAAACATTTACACTTGAGAAAAAGCGGATTGAATTATAGATTATTGTTTATCTGTGAAGTTAAAATCCCAGAATTTGAATCTAACTCTGGAGGGCAAAATAAAGGTCTCACAAAAAGAAAAGTTTATATCTTACATTTTTTATAACATAACCCCTCCTGCTTCTATTTTTTGTGCAGAATTAAAATATTCTTATGCTAATGTATTTAGATTCCTGCGATTACACTTCGCACAATTGAATTTAGAATGTGCTTTGTTTGGAAGGTGTCATACATATAGCCTCTGCATTATTGTCACTTAATAAGACAAATAACAAATAGAGTAAGAAATACTCATAATTTCTTACCATTTAAGGCACATTCATGGAATTAGTTAAATAACTTAGTATCCTAGATATCAAAACTATAGGTTCTTTTGTTGGCTTCAGTAAGTAAGCACGACTGCCAGTTTCTTATGAGGAAATAATGAAGAGCAAAACAAACACATAATTTCAGTTCCATCACCAAACTCTATGAGTTGCAAGTGAGAAGTGAAAACAAATACAGTGTACTCCTTTAAAATCATCAGTCTACATTCCCCATTGCCGTAACTGGTTATGTAACATAACCGGTTACAGGTGTAGTAAGTTGAAACATAGTTGATAGACAAGCTGTTAATGTTTATTTTATGATAAAGAGTCATTCAAACAATTATCCAAAACAAATATATGCAATTAATGTTGATTATGTCCCTGAATCCAAATAGTGACTGAGAAGGCTGGCCGCAGATGACCAGATTAGAACTGAATCTGCACATTACACCTTCTCAGAATTTCTGTCAGAGCTCATTTAGACAACGGTTCTAGACTTTTAAAAGCCTGGAGCTATCTGAAGACTAACACAGGGTTTTTAAAGTCTGGATAAAACTGATGTTCAAAGCCTTGGGCTCACTGGTGCCTATTCAACTGGCATAATATTAAGTGCTTTATAAGGATCCAGATTGCTGGGTTTGGCCTCAGACTAAAACAAAGGTCAAATTATGCCTCTGCGAAGATTTGTTTACTAATAAGTTTGGTGCTTTTTGCAGTGACTTTTCATCTGATGAGTAGTTATTACCCTGGCCTGAGATATTGGTGACAATGATCCCTAAAACCATAGGTGAGGCTTTCTGTGCTCACCTTCGCTCACGGGCTAAGACATGGCAGTATTGTTGATCCAGCATTTGGAAAAGAATCCTGCACTGTGAGCTAAGTCCATTGCCTGTAGAAAAAGTGACATTATGACAAGGGGAAAAAATAACCAATAATACAATAATTCACTTAATCACAGTCTGCTTATTCCCTCCAACTCCTGTTGCACATCTCTTTCTGAAGTTAGTAAAACTGTTCTCTGTGTTCTTTGCTTCCTCTGTGTTGTATATACATCTTGATTGATTCGGAAGTCCTCCAAAAATGAAGTAGGGTAGCTTGTTTAACACTATACGAGACCAATTATTTATTTTACTTTTTGCCTACTTTTGCCAAATAAATGCTTCTTTCCACTGGTACTTTACAATGAGGAAAAGGAGTACCCTGTTAGAGCCAACAAATCGAGACTCAGGAGAAATCACCAGAACTGTTAAAGTAAACAGAATAACCATGAGAAACTTGTGTCTTTACCACATGGAAACAAAGCTAATGGAAGAAAGCATAGGAATAATGTAAAAAATTGGAAAAAAGAGTCTCATTATTTTGAGGAAATTGCCTCTATTTTGTACTAAAAATATTGTATTAAAAATTATATCTATCTCAGCATCTTATCCAATGATCTGCAATAAAAAAATAGCAATATATACACATTCTTGGAGGAGCGTGCAGTCGTCTGTATGCATCCACTAAGGATCCAGCAAAGCAGGTAGTACCATGCTGCTGGGAAACATGCAAATACCCAGAGTCAGCAGCCCGTCTTCTCACCAATTACCTACTTAAAATGAAACCTTTCCGAAACTATTCACCGTGCGTGGCAATTGTTTCCTTTGTCTGGATGATGGCTAAAAGAGTTTTACACCTTAGTCTTGTATAAAGTCAATTTACCTGCTTAGTTTTAAGTAGTAAGCCAGTCTGTTAGTTAAAGTGCAGTGTGTTAAAGTACACCTTGACAAGCTCCTGCTCCTGCCAAGGAAATTAACTTCAAGTGAAGATCAGAGTAAATCTTAAAAAAATGATTTGAAACAAATTCTGGTGAGATATTTCTTTTCATAACCCTAAGTAATTTTTCCCCCAGCAACGTGCCTCTGTTTATATTGGGAACGATCTTTTGCACATGTCAGAATCTCATAGCTCTCAAAAATACTTGCGTGTTTTTGCCTGCTTTCTTCCTTTCTCCTTGCACACATCTGCCTCCTGCTGCCTTTCCAGTGAGGGTTACTTTCAACCTCCGCCATTCCTGGTTGCCACCTTTTTTTTTTTGACTTGAAAAGGACAGGAAAAATTATGTTAGCCATTCACCAGTTACTTTTTCTTTCACACTTACATGTCCAATATTAATATTTAGCATACATAAATTCCAGTGTTTTGTTACAGACTTCTTGTAAAATCCCAGCAGTGGATGTGCCCGGGTCTGATGGACAGACAGACTATGATGGAGGCGTGTTCTGAAAGGGGGAACTGTTTATCTCTGCTTACCCTGTATCCGGAGCCACTGACCCCTGCAGAGGTGACAGTACTTGCACCAGCATGAGAGACATAATTCTATTGTGCTTTCACAAGGAAATGAGGCTCATACAAATGCCTTGCCAGTCCCATTGTTTACTGTCTTGACCAATTTCAACCCGTTTTGAAAGATGGATGGAAATCTGTGTCCCTGCAAGTTTTCTGAAAATCAGTGACTGTGCAATGGCGAATGCCAAAATAACAGTAGCCATTCGAGTGATAAACCCAGGGTGTGTAGGAGTGGAGATTATTAGATCTGAGCCTAAACAGACAGAGAGAGAAGTTGCTTGTTGCAACAGAGATGCTAACCGGAGATCCCGAGTGAGCAGTGAAAGCAGACAGCAGGAAAACTTACTGGAGGTCACATTTGGTAGCTGGATCTTTACAGGCATGAAGGAGACTAATACAAATTAATACTTCAAGAGAAGAAAAGAATGCAGGATGCATATGCTGTATATTCTGGTCAGAACAAACCTCCTGGCCAGCCAACTCTCATGGATTTACATTAGCATAACATATGGTGTCTCCAATCCTGGAAAGCATACCGAAGGAATCACGGGATAAACAGGACTACTGTGATAAGAGAGGAGTCAAAGGACAAAACCCCATGGAAATAATGCCTTCCTGATTGTTCTTTTCACTGAAAACTTGCATTTTGTGCAAGCATAATTATTCAAATTTCTTTTAATGACATCAATAAACACAAATTTAAAAAGCTCTATGGCTAGTGGAACTAGCAAAGCCTAGGTTCTTTTCCCTCTCCAGAAGGCCACATTACAGCTTTTTCCATAGTTAACAGAAGGTTAATAGGAGATAGGACATAGAATCAATGCACGGGTTATTACATAGTTTTTAGACTAAAAGATCTATTTTTTAATTCAATTTCCTTGAAACAGTTGGATTTTTAAATAAGTACTAAGCTCATGAAAGACCAAATGATTAATTTACAGAGACAGAAATACTCCTGAAATTACTGACAAACTAAAATACGTTCACTACCTTTTCACAGAACGAGGACTTAAAGAAAATATTTTTGATTTAATTTGCCATGCTTACAAAGCAACAGTAATGAAAATCACCTTTGGATAGAGATGCTTAAGTAAAATCATTCTGTCAAAAATGCCAGCACTCTGAGAACAGGAATCTTTAATGAAACACCTCTCCAGTCACGGGTCTCAAATTGCTGCTGTGTAATTGTAGCAATGGCAATACAGATCAGATTACAAGGAGACATTTTAAATAAATCTTCATGTTTGTTATTGCATTGACTGTAAATGAATTGCTCTGATGGAAAGCAACTGAAGTCAAAATACAAAGCCAGATTATCATAGTTGCTTGCGTGTGCAAAATGAAGGACATCAAGCTTCTACTTCTTGTATGGTAGTAATGTACGCACTACTAAGGCACATGAGGAATTTATCAATTCAGAGATGAGAAGTAGGCTATAAGCAATGATTATTTTTACAGGTGAAAATTAATCTGGAACAAGAGCAGACATTAATTTAAACCAATTATTTATAATATGGTCATTAGGCCATGTATGAGACCGTGTTTATGTGACAGTTGATTCCGGAATAAAGTAGTCCTGATGTGGCATTCTAGTTTCTATGTATTGTGAATGATTTTATCAGTTTTCATATGCGGCATATTAAAGTACATATTTGCTAACTTTGCTTGACTAGTTTGGATGCTCAGGTCAAGCACCTGTGTTTGGTGAAGATCTTTGCTCAAAAAACAGCTCAAAATTTCTCTGAATTGAAGCTGCTGAATACCTGATCCTTTTAGAAAACGGGTGGTCAAATTGCGTACTTAGGCAATAAAGATTGATTACTGACCATTCTGTTTAATAAAAAACATTTCATGTCAGAGGTTGAGACAAAAAGCCTGCTCTCCTGTGCGGTTTTCATTTTCCTTAACTTAAAGACCAGCAACTCAGTATTTCATTCATTCTGTGGTCCAACTTCTGCAGCAACTGGCTCGGGAATTGAATAGACAACTGCCTCCTTTGTCTACTGCCCTAACACCCCACCAAACTACACTAGAATAATAAGCTCATGAGAACAAAGAGGCCAAACTGATGTCACGCATGCAGCTTTAGTCCTGTTTATTCTTAGCTCAGAGAGCTTGTCCGTGCAGTCTTGAAAATATTCGTTGCTATAATAGTAAAATGTAAGGCCCATAGAGTAGTACAGGATTATTTCTATAACATATGTTAATTTTCAGCCCTTAGGCCTGCTCAGCTCCATGGATGACTGACAATTAATTCGCTGTCAACTTTGCAGTCCCTTTCAGAAAGATGAATCCTAGATTTTTGTCTATTCAGTTTTCCAAAAAATTTAAACTGATAGAATATGAATCAAAGTTGTCAATTTTCACTGCTCCCCTCCAAAAGTCTGTTCTTTCATTCTGTTTTATAGCTGCCACCCAGAATCTAGGAAGCCAGATACCTCTTCCTTGGCCATCCAAATCTCTACTGCCCTGGAGTGTTATTAGACATACGCATCAATATGTAGCTGTCTTTTGTGAGGAAGGTCTTGTACATATAAGCAACCCCAGCACTGTCCTCTGGTGTGGATTTTCAAAAATTCACGAAAGATGGATATTTGGAATTTTGAGCGGCTGCACTTACTATTCTGCATACATCTTAATATTCATAGGAATTAGATGATCTTTCACTCAAACCATTCTGTGATTTCATATAAATGAAACTACAGAATGTGATGGCAGTTCAAACAGATCAGATTAAAGGGGATCTCATGAACACCAATTCATGTCCACTCAAATTAAGAACATATGGGCAGGTGTGGAAGTTTTAATTTCCGGGGCTGACTGCACCAAGCCAGACTGTCAAGACCTAAGCTGTTAGTGCACCAGTTATGCTGGGCTTTCAACTTAGTCCTAGTTGAAATACAGCTAATACTTGGACTTGAGGACAAAAAACCTTATTTCTCAACTTCCTCAAACTGTGTATGAAGCTTAGGCTGGCTCGGCCAAGGAACCTGCACACTCCACCCCCACCCTCACCAACTTATTTTGGTTCCATATACTTCAGTGCACATAGAAGACAGCCAAGAAATCTATAGATGCTGGTGACCTCAAAAGAGGAGATCAAGGTAAGTCTCAGACAACTGCAACAAGTAACTTAACAGCTAATAGTAAATACCTCTGATGTGCTTACAGAATTCACACTTTTATGAAAGGACCTCGTATCAGTCAATAAAATTAATACTATTCAGCAGAAGTAGGGCAAAGAAATCAGAACTCAGATTACTTTTGTCAATTCATTTGACTTGAGACAAATTGGTGTAAGTTAGGATGGCTCAGAGAATGGAACTAATATATTTGATGCTGGGGAAAATAGTACCCCGTATTTTTAACTGAACTCTTTGGTAGAGTAAATGGAAAAATACTAGTAAAAAATAATGCATAGCTCAAGGTCTAACAGCAGAAGCATACACTTTTGTACTTTCTATGACAGAAAATTAATACTTGGTAAGAATAGGTTCACGAGTTCAGTGAACTTGTTTACCCTTAGTAAACACCTTTTCTTAATAAATGTCCATGAAGGAAAAGACAGACTGCTGTGGACTTGCTTGATGATAGGTTTCAAATACAACTACAGGAATTCTTTGCTAGCAGTTTCCTTGACGTCCTCTAGATCTCTTGACTGAAGAACTGTAATGATACTTTTTAGTTACCTCTTAAAGTTGTCTCAGACTTACCTTGATCTTCCTTCTTGCAGTCATCAACATCTATAGATCTCTTCTCTGCCTTCTATGTGAACTGAAGTATACAGAATGAGATCATTTCAGGTAAGTCTGCAATGGAAAATTGCCTGTTGTTGTTGGCAGTTTGTTCTTACTCTTAAACAATGTTCAACGCCGGACAATCTTGTTGAACTGCCTCTACCAACACTGATTTTTGACAGCAGATAGTACATCTAGTAGAGATCAAGCCTTTTTAATAATTCTTTGCCATTACTCCAGCTTTTTCATAGTGCTTTCACAAATCACAGCCTTTTAAGAAGCAAGTATACCAATTCGCCTTTGAAGAAGAAGAATCCTTGCCAGTGAAGTAGGTGAGAAAATGTAATTGTACAATAAACAACTCCAGCTGAGCATAAGGTCACCTCCAGTCAAATTTGTATGAGCAAAACCCAACTTCAAGCAGAGCTATAGTTTAATAGCCATGATGGGACTTGGACCCGAGTGCTTCAGTCACTCTTCAGCTAGTCTGGGAGTGGGAGCACAAACTCCAAAAGGCAGCGTCTGCTCAGTCTGGGGCCAGCTGTCCACACTGCCTTGCTGGGCAACTGGGCTGTGAGGCCACGGCTGCCCTCACAGCCGGGCCCCAGTGCAGGCCATTTCTGCTCACCTGCGGAGGCCAGGCCCCAGTGCAGGTCACCACTACAGGCCATCGTCGCTTCCCTCACGGGCCCGGTGCCGGCCGCGGCCGCCTAGGTAGGCTACGGCGGCCCGAGGACGTGCGGAACGGCGCCGGGGACCTGAGGCGCGGTGAGGGCTGGGCCGGCTCTCCGTCCCCTCATGGCGCCGGGCGGTGGCACTCCCGCCGTGCTGTCCGAGCTGCCAGCGGGCCTGGTCCTCAGAGCCGTGAGTGCAAGGGGGGAGTGCGCAACTGGGAGCCAGCCTTGCGCTCGGCGGTGATGGAGGCTCTGAGGCGCTCTCTGGCGCGCTGCTTCATCTCTGACCGTGTAATACTGTGAACACCCACGTCGGCTCCAGTGTGTGCACTGTCTTCAACAGATGGAAATTACAGCCACAGCTGAATGTGGGCCAAGGGCCATTAATATGGTAAAGCCAGAGAAAAGATGCAGGGTCTTGTCATTAAGTCTAGAGGTATTCCACTATTTGCCGCTTTTTTTTTTTTTTTATTTTAAATAACTGTTTAGAGTTTTTCCTAAACTGCTAAAGCACTACAGAAAATGAGATTGAATTAAGTATTTATAGCCTGCTAAAAATACTGGGAAAAGCATCGAGGTTATTTTTAACTCTTGCACTTCATGAACGTATGCAATCTTTTATGAGATGCATAAATGCAGCTGTATTTGTATCTGCTGAGTATGAGTTAATGTAGACATTCAAGACTAGTCACTTGGAATGTTTTGGACTTTTTTTTTTATTTCTCTGTTTATGTTAAAACATAATGACACAAGAAGCATCAAAGCAATCTTTATTGATTTCTGTGATCAAAATGTGATCAGAAAACTGAATTTTTAGAAGATAAAATTTGGAATGACATGCTTAATTTGAGAATACTATCTACTGTAGTCATAAAAAGTTCAAACATGATACACCTTTCCCACTTATGATAATTCTTACGAGCTTTCACAGAAGCACAAGTTAGTCGTTTCACCATGCCAGCAAGTGATTTAGGTAAGGCTTTGTCATAGAGACCTCTGTCATGGATAGTAATGAATTTATGCATTTTTAACTTTCAACAAAGGAAGTTAACGTAATCTGCAGGGAGAGAAGAAGGGAAAAGGTACAAGAAAGGCCAAGACTCTGGAAGTTTCGCGTTATCAAGACACATATGGCAGCTTTCTACTATTCTACTTACATTAAATAGCTTTTTGTTACATGTTTTTTTTTGCCTCAGATATCCCCAAATATATACCAATAAGTGTAGGGTGTTTAGAATTTTCAGTAGTATGGAAAAGGTCCTTTTCATGCTTCCTTTCCTGCAAAGAAATGTTAGTTACTTAGGTACAAAATGATACAAAATTTCCATACTACACGTTGCAGTCTTTTCGGAAACACTTCTTAAAAATATTCAGATTCTGATAGTTGCAATAACAATCTCTAGAGCCGTAGTTCAGCATCCTGTAGTCCTGAAAGAAGCCTGACCTTTATTTGGGTTATATTGTGACATGCGTGGTGATAATGTTCTGAAGGTTCTAAGATAGTGCAAATAGACGCGACATCAAACAGATGACGCAGAAAATGTGCTCAGATTAAGAAATAATGGATGAGCAAGAGTTTCTGTAGACATGGAGATAGAAAAAACCTTTTTTTTTTTTTATGGCTATAGTATTGCATTCAAGCATATTACTTCTGAACTCTCTTACAAATTGTATTATTATAAATTCCTAGAAAACTATCAGTTTATGGAATATGTATTTCTTTACCAAGATATACAACTAATCTCGGTACAAAACTATTCCTAAAAAGCTTTTTTCTAATGTTTGGAAGGTGGAAATTCATAGGATTTAGAATCACAAGCTTACGATTTCAGCTCTTAGCTCTGTCTACCTCAATCCATGTCTATAAAAAGGACATTTTAAATTTAAGAGTTACTGTTTGTAAGGCAATGAAGAAAGAGCAAGTGGATGTAACTTCTAAGGGCCGTTGTATATTTTACCGTTCAATATAGCTCTCATCTAGAATAGCGTTCACGATGTTAGGGGGGAAATCAAATATACTAATGGGTTGGTTCTGTTACGCTAAGGACATTCTTGGACATCAGACCCGTGTCCTCTGTATTTCCTTCAATTAGTGATATTGTTGTGAGAGTCATTATCTCGATGGCTGAAGAGAAGTGTCAGCGCATTTATCCTCCATCTTAGCTTTTTTGCAGTAATCCTTATTCTGTTTTACTTATTTTTTGGTTTATGGATGCATCACCAAGGTCTTAAAACACAGAAATGGGTTTATAATGTCTTTTGCAACATTGCAAACACAATAAGGATAGACTAAGAGAAGAGCTAGAAGCTGAAGAATCTGAACTGTCTAAGCAAGGCCAGTTTCTGCCTTGAAACTATGGGTTTTGCAAGCATGAGAGATCTTAATTAAATAAAACTTGAACAGGATGCGTCTCTGAAAAAAAAAAAAAAAAAAAAAAAAAAAAAAAAAAAAAAAAAAAAAAAAAAAAAAAAAAAAAAAAAAAATCCAGGAAACCAACCACTCAACCACCAAAAAAATCTTTGTTGTGTCACAGTGTTGGTGTTTTGCGTTATTCTGTTTTAATATAAAAAAAATCAACTAGACAATATGTATAAATTTGATGTAGCTTTAAAGGTAGCCAACTGGATGGTGTTTTATGAATAAAAATACTAAGAGTACACTAAAGGCAACATCATTAATAGCCTAAGTGCAACTTGAAAATGTATCTACTGACAAAATAATTTGCCACAGCTCTTCTTGGTGCATACAGCGCTATATATGCAGTAGTAATATGCTGCGCTTTTAAATTAAGTTCATGGACAATTAACTAAGACTGTGCTGAAATTTTTGCAAGAGTTCTTAATCCTTGTGACCTGGCCAGGTTCCAAGTTGGCTAATTACGTAAGATTATTTCCTGCATAAATATAGTTTAATAAGAAATGCCATCACTTCCTGTCCTAAACTATTGTGTAATCTTGTCTGCTATGTAACAGCTGTTGTGTTCCACCCTGAAAGAGCTTCTTTTCACTTGTAGGTGTAATTACTACAGATCTACATTAAATTTTGAGGTAGGCCTTTTTGCATCCTTGTGGTTAAAGAAGCAACAGGAAAAAAACCCCCACACTACATCCTTTGATCAGGGAAAACTAACTTTAGTTTTGGTCCAGAAGAAAAGAGACCTTTGTAGGCATAAGAAAACTAACCAAGTTATTATGTAAGGTATTTTGTAGACTTATATAGGGAAGGGAAAATGCCAAATATGCCTAAATAGCAAAAAGCATCCATTTTTCTGAAGAAGATAAAAATTAACTGAATTTGCAAGTTAGTATTTCCTTGCATTAGTTCTTCTAAAACACTTAGGGGAAAAATGATACAAAAGTAATCCCTGATTCTTTTGTTTTTATGTATGTCTTTTGGTCACTTTAATTTGCAAAGATTTTGATAGAAAAATATGAGCTGCCATGGTAATCAAAGATTTTCAGTACCTTATCTGTTAATATTGCTATTGGTGAGGTTGGTGCTTTTCCAGTCAAATAAAAAAATGTAATCTAAGTCTTTTCTAATGTAGAGGTAATTTATTGCCTGACTGTAGCATTTAAAATGACCTTGTTTTTCATTCATTCCAAGGGTAAATATAACATCCTGGATATATGTCCCAAACAACTTGCAGTTGAAAGCACCCTCATACTTAAAATCCAACATTGGTTCTGAGTACAAGACACAGCCAGATATTTTAACTGTAAAATTTGACAGGAATACCAGTACAGAAGGGACCTAGTGAAGAACATTCTTTTATCTCTCTACTTGCAAAGGGTTAATATTGTAATTGTTCAGATTGAACTGGCATTTCTCACTTTTAGAGATTTAATTGGTTAATAAAAAGACTATTTTTCATCATAGACATGAAAGAGATGCTGGAGGAGCTATGGAAGGCAAGGTTGAGGTATGAGATACTGCTAAAATGGGATTGGCAAAACAAATCACAGATTTCTCTACTGTTTATGATGAACAGAAGTATCCTTTAACAATCTAGGAGTGAAGGGAAATAACACATAACTGCTTTCAACTCTTTCACAGTGAGATCTGTTGTAAGAAGAGTGCACTTTCTGTGGAGCGTATTTGGTAAGTTGTCTGTAACATAGGCTGATGCAGGAACTCCTTAGGGAAGATTTCTAGGCTTTTGTAGAATGTCTAGATTTGTGTGAAGTCTAGATTCTTGCAGTCTAGATTCCTTCCCATCCTTCAGAAGTTCTTATTTTGGTTCTTCAAATCTGTGTTTTCTGCAAACCAGTTATGGCTGCTCTGGGGATTAATTTAGTTCAGCACCTTTGCAAAACTTTAAAAGAAAATTTACCTACATACTGATTTTCAACAATTACACAGCACTTCTTAATGAAAGCAGCTTAGTGGTGAACACATTGACCCAGTTGTAAAACTATCATATTCATTTTATACTTTTCATAAACTTATTTATGCTTTCAAGAATTCCTTGGCCTTTTGTACCTCAACCCTCATTCATTGTAGTGAAGGGAAGTAGATACTCATTTGACCACTCCAGGCCGGCATAATAAAACCACGTGTATAAGAGCGTAAAGCCAGGAGTACTTAGACGTGTTAAATTTTTTTTTTTAGATAGCTGTCAGAGACTGGTAGCATACCCTCTGCAAATGCGGACAAGTATCTGTGATGACAATAAACCTCCTAAACACAGAGCAAATTCAGCAAAAAGGCGTTGCAATGTTTTTGAATGTAATGTTTTAAACAACAGATTGCACATCACAGTTGAGTGATATATACAGGTTTTTATGAAAAAGAACCTTTTAATTTTTTTAATTAATAGCATTCATTGAATGCTAACTATTTCTACCCTTCCTCATGGGAAGGACTAGCCCTACTAGCCTTGTAAAAATGTTGCTATTTTTGATTGATGGTAACTTTCTGCTGGTCCTTACACTGTGACCAGTCTGTTTTAATATGTTTTACAATAATAAAATGCATGCTTTGCAAATAGTGCACAGGACACCTGTTAACAGAAGTATATAATATAGTTTCTAGTCCCTAGTGAATACCGCATAGCCTTTTAAAATACTTTCAAAGACTTTTTGTTTGTTTAGTTGTATAAGAAGGTCTGTCTAGAACAGATCATGCTACAAGATCAGAGTTTGGAAATGTTGTGTGAGTTTTAACTTTGTGTTGCACCACAAACAGCTGGATTGCTACAAATGAAGGGCTGTAAACCTGTGCCGATAGCCTGTAAGTAGAGGTACAGAAGAGAGAAACCTCTTACACTGGCTGTGCCTTTGGAGAGATCATTACAGTGAACTCTACCTCTGTAGTCCCGCAAGAGTTTTGGATTTGACCTTCCAGACATTTATGTATGGGATGTAAATGGCACTAGTAACATCAGTGTAATTATTTGAATGTTAGGTTATGTGTCTGTAAATAAGGTTCTTATTTTATTCTGTCTTCTCCCAGTTCAGCAGTTAAGATTATGAATGCATTGGTGTGTGTATCTAGTTAAAACAAATTTACTGATAGGGTCAAAAAGCATAGTAGAAAATACTAAGGGAACTACAAAACTCTGGCATGGTGTATTTTTTTAAAATGGTGTTTATGCTGGAAGCCTGAAAAGAATGAGAAGGCTAACTGTATTTGTAATTAATTCATTATGAATAGGAAGCAAAAGAAAAAAGAATCCTGTTTTTGTAGTATATGTGCTGCAGTTTGAATTTGCATTTTTTTAAAATTGAGAATTATGGCTTTCATATTGCCTGGGGGAGAACAGCCAAATTTGAAAGCTAGGGACCTTTCTGATGTAATAGTTAATCACTTTAAATGCGTCAGTAGGATCCACTAACAACAGGTTCTGTTGAATAAGCATATCAAAACAAAGGAATTGTTAATATGTTTTTAAAACCTTAGTAAGTTTTGCAGTAGTAAAACTGATTTGTTTGTGACTAGTGGAAAACCTGTAACTTTTAAAACATATTTTGGGGTAGACTACAAAATACTGTATAGCTACCTAAAACTGTATTAAATAGTGACTGCCAAATTATATTCAGTACAGTGAGAAAGATATTGTTCATATTTTGATGACAAATATAACCCGGTGGTGCAAATTTGGATGGTTGACTCAACTTTGTGAAGAGAAATATGTGTTGGGACCTGTGGTTCTGTGCTCATGTTGATTAAATTCTGTCCTGCTGAGCATTACAGAAAACAAAGAGCACATAACATTGTCCAGACACACACATTTTTATTTGTCACAAGATACTATAATTCCTCTTACTAACAACAAAAAAAATATATTTAGAATGGTTATTTAGAGAGGTTGTCATAATAATGCATACTAGAATTTCTTTTAAATGTTACAAGCAGCAATATTAAGCATGCACCAATCAGGCAGTCAATTTGATAGTGAATTATCTAAATCCATTGTTTGTTTCCCCTTACAAAATTCTGTTACCTCATGAGTGACAGTGCTGTTGTATTGCAAAATGTGTGAGCTTTTGATGGATAACATTCTGAGCAAAGCAGCTGTTTATTGTATCTATACTCGTTCTTATCCTGCTCTTTTTTAAAGACCATTATTAGTAAATTTTGAGGTTAGAGAGGTACTGACCCAATCAAACATGTACAGAGCTCAGCCTCTGAGTTAATTAAATGTGGGTTAATAACATATTATAAGGAAATCATTGTCCTTATTACAGTTATTAGGTAGTTAGTCAAATTATAGCTTCAAAGGAATGCAGAGCATGGAGAATTTGGGACTAAATTATGCATTTGAACCTTAGGCCAGCTTTTACTGTTGAGGCAGTTTGCTGCTAAAAGAAATTGTGTGTCATTGAAATTAAATGCCTTTCTGGGGATGGAAGCTTCCATTTTTTAATGAAATTACTGAGTGTGGTGTAGTGAAATGATTAAAATCTGTATTCCGGGAATGTGGTGGACAAAAAAAAAAATCAATAAATGCTAGGAAACCTTTGCTGCTGGATGTGAATCCTCGGAATGAAATAGCCTGGTACAAAAATAATACTTAAAAACATATCAGCACATTAATGTATTTAGCGTGAGCCTCATGAGACATCATCTTCACTAATTTTTAGCATAAATTTTACTGGGTAATGAGAAGCTTTCTTTTCTCATATCCGTATTAGGCAGTGTTTTTGCCCTTCCCCCAATGTTCCTGCATTGCAATCATTGTGCTTGCACTTATTATGTTACAAATGACCGAGGTAAGGCTGACATTCTCGTTGCATGCAAAAAGAGCTAGTCTGCCGGGCCTTTTTTTTTTTTTTTCCTAATGAAGCAGCTTTGTGAAATCTCCCCATGTGTTAATACTAATGAAGATCCTCCAGCACAATTAAAATCGCAGCCAGTGGCTAAAGAGGAATCAGAAGACAATGGCATCTTTCTACATGTGCATATTTCCTTATGCATAGATCGACTTTATTTAGAAATATCGTTGATTTTTAAAATGCTTGTACGTAGTATTTAACAAGGTTAACAAGCTGTACGTATTCTTGAATTCTGCGAGTATGTTTTTACCAACTCATACTGAAATCACTTAAGATTTTCTTCATTGCACTGTGGTGTGACTTCATAGTGCTATGGTTTGTAGGGAGCGTGGCTGTTGCAGTGTACTTTAACCCTGCTTGAGTTTGAGACTATGCCAAAGAAAAAAACCCCCAAAAAACAAAAAAAGGAGGATACCATGCGTGTAGTGAAGGGCTGGTATAGGGAAGCACAGCCTTTAGTTTTCTACAAATAATCTCTACGGGTTGTTTCAGGCAAGGCGAGAACATTGGTATTTAAAAGATGTATTTTTTATTTTAATTCTTGCGTCAATAGCTGGTGAATGTTAATACTTCCCCTTGATTTTAATTTAATTCCGCCACCCTTGTTGCCTGCTTTACTTGAATTTATCTAGTACTTCGAGAACGTAAAAGTTGAACGTTGCTTCCTTAAAATGTCTCCTCTTTTAGAAGTGGATCGCCTTTTTTTTTTTTTTCGTAGACGGCAGTTGTTTATACCACAGATTCTATTGTTGCTTTAGTAATTTTTTTTTAACCTGAACTCAATCTGTAGGTTCTTAAAGTGGGAAACTGTGTTTCTCCCTCGACCGATAAAGCCATCATTAAAAAATGACCCAGCGCCGACTGGAACTTTCAGTCGCTGTTTGAAGAACGTGGGCTGTTCAGAACTTTTCCTAAGCCGAGGGTGGACGTGCGGCGCGGGCGCCGGCCCTGCACCGAGAAGCACAATCCCTCCGCCAGCATTGTGGGGAGCGCCGGCGGTGACGTCACCGGGGGCGCGGGGTCCACGACCCCCTCCAGGGTCCCGCCGGCTGGGGGTGGCTGCCGNCGCGGAGTGGCCGCGGAGCAGCGGCCGGAGCACGCGCAGCCTCTCCGCGGGCGGCCTCCGGCCCCGCGCAGCCCCTGCTCCCGTGCGCGGGTGAGTAGGCGCTCCTTCTCTCCCTCCTTCCGTTCCGCGCGGTGCGGGGCGCGGCGCGGGCCGGGAGCGGGCGCCGCTCCGCACACCCGGCTCGCTGCGGGCCCCTCTGTCCGCGGCTTTGTGCGTGTCCCGTCCTTGTAAAGATAAACAAGCAGCTGCAGCGCTGGGCCGAGTTGTTGAAATTTATCCCTTTGTGTATATTACAATATCCTCCATTTTTCTGCCCTCTAAACAACAAGCCTTTCGCCATCTTGGGCAAATTTTTATTCCAAAGTCTGACCGTCTCTTTTAGGAGGGAATGAGTAGAAAACCTGAAAGCGCTTCTGGATAAGCATCAAAGTTTAGGAGATGTTACAGGGACGGATAGTGACGTCATGTAAAGTTTAAGGGGATTTTTCTCCAAGACTCTGTGCTTTCCCCTAGAATTCCTGGTCTAACGTCTTGTAAACCGCACTTTAAAGAGAGAGGTTCCTAGTTGAGCGTGCACGTACAGGGGACATTGTGGATATGCTTCTTTATGTGGTGTCTGGTTTCATAACAGGAAAACAATCGCGCTTTTGGGTTATTCCTCCACCCCCCTTTTTTTTTTTTCTGCCCTGGCCTTAGTATTTAATGTGTAATGCTTAACTGTTTGGTTATTTAAAAAAAAAAAAGTTCTGAAGTTACTATGTTAAATAACAAATTATCTGGAGGTCTGCATTGTTTTTGTTTATGGCAAGTAGTAATCTGGTGTGCAGTTTACGTGAAACACTGGGTACAGGATCTTCCCTGAGAAATAAACAGTGTCTTCTTGGCATGAGGAACATGGCAATACAGGCCTCCATTTTTAAATGACAATCTTGGAGGTATGTTTGGAAGCAACAAACTTATTAAGCTGCATTATTAAAAGACTCCTTCTGGAAAGTACCTATAAATATTACATGTCGTTTGGGTTATGTTCCAGGTACTGTATAATGTGTGTGGCTAAACGTAGTAACTATACTAAACTCATTGAAAGTACCAACCCCACAACAACTCCTTACCCAAAACCCAACAACAAATCTCTTTTCCTCTGACTACAAGTGTTGTATCAGCTGTTGAGAAAAGGGAGAACAATAAAAGGTACTGTTCTGTTAATTTGGTTCTCAATTGCCTTTTTTTTTTTTTAATCTCGTGGAGGTTTTTCTGGTCACATAACTTAGTGAAACATGGTGTACTTGATAAAGAATAATTGTTGTACGTAGAGTTCTGTTTTTCCATTCTTCTTTCTATGCTCGTTTCACTTGCTGCATATTTAAAGTTGCGCTATGGAGAACATGAAACTACTTGTATTTAATTTGCATTTTCTTTGTCTCCAGGATTGGGAAAAATACTGACGACAGTTAACATAGAAAGTAATAGGAATAGCTGTTTGTGCATCAAGACTTTCTATCCAAATCAGTATTGAATGCTGTACTTAAAGCAGCCTTAAGGTTATGTTAGAACAAAAGTCAGATGCTTACTTTATTTT
>VZRS01006882.1:61697-192482 GCA_013398055.1 Ifrita kowaldi
TTTTTTTTTTTCTGCCCTGGCCTTAGTATTTAATGTGTAATGCTTAACTGTTTGGTTATTTAAAAAAAAAAAAGTTCTGAAGTTACTATGTTAAATAACAAATTATCTGGAGGTCTGCATTGTTTTTGTTTATGGCAAGTAGTAATCTGGTGTGCAGTTTACGTGAAACACTGGGTACAGGATCTTCCCTGAGAAATAAACAGTGTCTTCTTGGCATGAGGAACATGGCAATACAGGCCTCCATTTTTAAATGACAATCTTGGAGGTATGTTTGGAAGCAACAAACTTATTAAGCTGCATTATTAAAAGACTCCTTCTGGAAAGTACCTATAAATATTACATGTCGTTTGGGTTATGTTCCAGGTACTGTATAATGTGTGTGGCTAAACGTAGTAACTATACTAAACTCATTGAAAGTACCAACCCCACAACAACTCCTTACCCAAAACCCAACAACAAATCTCTTTTCCTCTGACTACAAGTGTTGTATCAGCTGTTGAGAAAAGGGAGAACAATAAAAGGTACTGTTCTGTTAATTTGGTTCTCAATTGCCTTTTTTTTTTTTTAATCTCGTGGAGGTTTTTCTGGTCACATAACTTAGTGAAACATGGTGTACTTGATAAAGAATAATTGTTGTACGTAGAGTTCTGTTTTTCCATTCTTCTTTCTATGCTCGTTTCACTTGCTGCATATTTAAAGTTGCGCTATGGAGAACATGAAACTACTTGTATTTAATTTGCATTTTCTTTGTCTCCAGGATTGGGAAAAATACTGACGACAGTTAACATAGAAAGTAATAGGAATAGCTGTTTGTGCATCAAGACTTTCTATCCAAATCAGTATTGAATGCTGTACTTAAAGCAGCCTTAAGGTTATGTTAGAACAAAAGTCAGATGCTTACTTTATTTTTCTTTCCTAAACTCATCAGAAAGTGTAGTTGAATTTGCTATTTGCTATTTGTGTGAATGCTGAGTAAATGAAAACTTTTAAATAGTTGAAAGCATGTACAACAGGTGATTCTAAATTATAAACGCAGTGAAGGTCTAGAAGATTGGGTAGGTTATAAATGATGAGCAACACAGGATAAGTAGTTTCCGAAAATGACGGTATAGCTTTGACATCTCATAATAAACTACGTACGTGTTTTTGTCAAAATGCTGCAAAATCAATAAACTGCATAATGTTAAGAAAATGGTAACCAAGGTAATTTTTGTAAAGTATATATAGAGAAAGCACTAGGAATTGTTAAGGAATCTTCAGTATTCAAGAAATTCTGTGTTCCTTCAAGCAGGTGATACTTGCGTAGTCGTAGGTCATACCAATTCCTGTAAGCAAGGGGAGTATTCAAATCAGGTTATGATGAAGTTGTTCATAAACAGAACTCTTTGAGGAGTAAAAAATATTTCTTCAGAGGATCAGGTTGTTTCCTTTTCGTTCCTGATCCAAAGTCTGTTCTGGATGGCACAGTATAAGGTTTTGTGACTATTGTATATTGAAAATAAACTGGAATTGTGATACTGTGTTCTAGTTCCAGCCAGGACAGGGTTAATTTTTGTAGTAGCCAGCGGGGGCATGGCCAGGACCCAGTGGTTCTGACCACCTTACCCCTGCCAGTTGGGGGTGGGAAAGGCAGGCAAGGCACTCAGGGCTCTCTTCCAAGTGAACCTAGGGTATTGTTGTTTCCGTGTGAATCTTTGGACTTTTTTTTGTGCTGTCTGTCATTGGTATTGTTGCTATTACCATTCGTTTTCTTATCTTCTTGCTGTTTCCGGTAAATTGTTCTTATCTCAGCCTGTGACCTTTACCTTTTGTGCCTCCAATTCTCCCCTCCTTCCTGAAGAAGGGGAGGGAGTGAATGAGCAGCACATGGTTTCAGTGGGAGCACTGAATTGGGGAATATCGTTCCTAAACCATGACATACTGGCATTTCTCATACAAATTATTTTCTTAAATTAAATTCCGCTGTGCTCAGTTCCTTACAGGTTTGTGTTCCCACAAAAAGGTAGTTGTTTTTAAGATTATTGTAGGTTGTCAATACCATTGTAAAATTTTTTGAGTAGTCTGAGAGGAAAGGTAACTAAATACATACTTCATACGTTTTGGTGAAAAATGCTTGATTTTCTTGAACATGTAATAAAATGTTTTGGATTTTCAGAAGATAAACTAGCAATATCTTTATATCATGGAGGGAAAAAGCTTTGCTTGACCACTTTTGTATGTTTGTTTAAGCTTTATATTGACCTTATGTTAAGAAGAAAGTTCTCCAAGACTGACTTTTTTTGTGTTTTTTGGGAGACACTTAAAATGCAAATAAGAAGATAATAGAAGCCTTTCCGTATAGGTCCTGTTGCCCTTTTTCATGTTTTCTTTGTTTGCATGTTTATTGTAGAACTGCAGTGTAAAGGAACAGATGTTTTGCAAAACATCCTGATGTGTTGCTTTTTCTTACGGGAGTGCATAACTGTTCCTTCTGATGCATCGATTTGACAGCTGGTTGATTTCATGAAACTGCTAAGAAGCCGTTAGTGGTGTCATTGAATTCAAGTAGAACAGTCCCTCCCAGCTTGAACTGCCATTGTTAAGGTCTTTGTTGCTACTTTTCTGTTCCTATGCAAGACTTGGAATATCAGAGTTGCAAATAAAAAGAAGCTTGTGCACCCGGTCTCATATCCCAGAATGAGGGAAAGGAATACCTAACTGCTGTTAGTTCTATAATTTTCTTATAATGGCGTATTTGGGAATAGGATATCTTGACTGTTGGGAGGTACAACCAACAGTGCAGTTTCCTACACCCTTCCTCCCCCCTCTCCCTCCGGTACATTAAGAGTTTCACTGTATGAACACTCTGTTCAAATCCTTTCACTGTGATCTGTCTCCCAGACTCCACTGTATAGGTATCTTTAAATGAAACTAAATAGTGTAAATAATGGTGGAATTTTTTTTAAAATAAACAGTCTATTCTAACAGAGTACATAAGACTGGTACTTAGTGTTTTCATTTTAGATAATTTGGTCCAAGGAAGATTCCCACAGTCTACCGGTTTTCTCCCAAGTGTGGTTCAACTTCTGAGTTAATTTAGTTTTACTGCAGTATATTCAGTAAATTATGTCATGCCAGATTGTAGACTAGTTTGTGATTGTTAATTGCCACCACAAGAAACACCGAAACAGTTTTTGAGGTTAGCAGTGATTTTTGTGATTGTTTGATAGTTTACAACATACTGAATGTAGACAAAATGTAGTAAGTATATGTTGATCAACATATTTTGTAGAAACGGGAAGTTTGTATTGAAGAACGTTATGCAGTATTTGGAATTTAGGGACAGATGATCTTCCCCACTGCATCACAGAAGGAAATGAAACATCCTTTTTTTAACTGACATCCATGCTTTTAAAAATTTCTTTGTTACACTACTACATTTTTACTTTAAAACCATTTTTATTTTAAATAGCAACAAACAAATCAACAGGAAACCACCAGAAGATTTGTGTGAGGAAAATAGTAGGTTCACATTAATTTTTTAGTTTGTCTTTCTTAGGACTTTATGTAAAGACGAGACAGTATTAGTTTCACTGTTACAGAGATAAGGACTCTGAAAGGGTTTTGTCTTCTACCAACATCACAAGTAGTTGGTGGTAGAGGATGAAAAAAGAGCTGTCTTCACTGACTTTAATCTGTAGCGTGCTGGGTAGTTGTTTCCTTGAAAACGGAAATGCATGGTTTGTTATTCCGCAGAGTAATTGCTACGGGTAGGTAAGCAGAATGCACGTAGTCGTTAAACAAAACTGGGACCATGCATTCATTCAGCCTCTGCAGAAGGGCCAGGCAAGATGCAGTATTTTGCCGTTGTTTTATTTCTTAATCATACAATTTTAAGTGGGAAAAAAGGTATGTAGAACATATAATCCAGTTAGTGCACAGTTTCACCTATTAGCTGTGTTAGGTTCTTATCCAAGTTCTTTAATGTTTAAGCTCTTTACTGTCCTAAATTTACCGTTATGTAGTGCCATGGTCTTGAGCCATTCCTTAAAAAGAAAAAAACAAATATACTTCGTTAAAGTCCGAGACAGAACTTCCTTTGGGATTTAAATGGAAATAAGTAATAAAAATAAAAGTAGTAATTTTATGGTATCAAATAGATTTTAATTTCTTTTTGGGGGGAGGAGAAATTGTGATTTATTTTGTTGTGATAGTAGCATTTCATGAGACACTAGGTGAAAGAAACACTCTTGGAGTGTGAGGAAGTCTTAATGCTTGTTTCAGTTTTTTTTAATGTAGCAACAAGGAACAAAGGATACAAGGGTTTTCCCGGCTTAGTTTAACAGAATTAATTTATGAATTTGACAGAATTCCTAATACCAGTTCCTTCTCTTTTTATGTGAATATCTTTCAGATCACTGGAAAAAAGACCGATATATCAAAACAAGTACGCATTTTAAAACCTTGCTTAGTGACAGATGATCTTCCAAACATAGTCTCTGAAAGTATGGACTTAGGAAAAGGTGTGCTGGGCTGTTCAGTGTCTGTATGATGCGTGTTGCCTTTAATGTTAATTCTCTCCCTTTACCTTGCTACTCACACCCTTTAGGGCCTCCTGAATGTCTTGTTTTCTGTGTGTAAAGGACATAAGACCCCTTTCATTTGATGTAGGTCAGGCATTGTAAAGAACTGAATCGGTTAAGCCTTGGTAGGTTGCAAAAAGAGATTGCAAAGATTTTTCTTGGTGCAGAGGGAGGAATCACTCAAAACCTTAAAATTCAAGCTACTAAAAATGTACAGAAAAACTACCTCAAAAATTATTCTGCCTGATGGACTCTCTACATTAGTAACGGTCCCACTGAAATCAGTGGGACTGCGAAGTTTAAGTACTTGTCGCAGGTAATGTTTGCAGTATAAAGCCCTGGGAAAGAAGGTAGACGTAAAAATAATACAGTGACCATCAGAAAATGCTGTTGACTTTTTGGAGCTTCACGAAGAACTTCATTCTGCTCTGGAATTGTTGGAAAGGATAATGACTTTTCATTTTTTGAATAACGGTGAACCCTACCAGTGTATTCTTATTCCTGTAAATTACAGGAAGTATAGAGTAGATTTTCTTTAGAGTATTTAATACGGTGATTTAAAGGCACAAAATAATCTGCCTAGCTGTTCTTGAGCTCGAACCTCAGTCCTGAGTCTGTTGGATGAGAAGCTAAAACCCTGAAATCTTCTAGAGAGTGTTTTTTTCTTCACTGAGTACATAGATAATGTTTTTGGATGGTGACCCTATTTATTAATTGATTTGTATTAATAAATTAATGTTTTTCTAATGCTGAAAGTTTCTTTAATAAACAAATCAGTGCATTTACCAGATGCCTATTTTAGAAGAGTGGTGTGTAGTATCCGAGTATAATTAGCAAAATAATCCCAGAACCCCCTCCTCAGCCCTCAGTCTTTCTACAACAGGAAGCCAGTTGGACAAAAATTATTGCAGTGGTCCATCAGTGCACAGGGACATAATTGTGTGGATTTTGCCCCATTTCTTGTTCTTGCACTTTTCCATGAGCATGCACTCATTAATCAAAGACACTGTACTGCTAAGGGCAGAGAGGTTCATCAAATTGGCAGCTAGTTTGGTGTAAAGAACAGCGTGCTGAAGCTCTTAATGTGCTAGGACATAAATAAATCTTAGGTCTTTGTATGCAAACCCTGGAGGTTAATACTGTATAATTCAGTGTCCTGTCTTTGTTTTTATGATTGATGTTTTTAAATGTTTGAAGCTTGATGCAAGCCTTCAAGCAGGTCAGAGCAGACTGGCTGATTGGCTGAAGCAAAAGCTTGGCAAAGGGGCTTGCGTGTATGCAGTGGAGGGGTTTTTTTTTTGGCTTGGAGATCATTGTTGTATTGCCTGAGCTGTTGTAGGAGAGTTCTAAAGAATGACAACCCTTGCTGTGCTAATGGACTTAGTGATGAAATGCCAATAGCTTGGTCCTATTTGTTCCAAAGTTATTGCTGTTTGTATCCTTAACGGAACTAACATGTGGAACAAGCAACACACTACTAGGATTTCCCTGTAGAAAAGGTGCTGGGATTTGGCTTTAGCATGTATTGGCTGCATATTCATAATTTAGGAACAGCTGGTTACAGCAAGTGCATAGTCATTTGCAAGCTATTATAAACCATTCTGCTCACACACAAAGACTGTGCTTGAGCTCTTTTTTTATTGATCTACCTGCATTTGAAATATGGTCGCTGCAGCCACAGAGGCCCTTCATTTTAGCTGTGCTTGCATCATAGAACAGCCTTAGTATTAAGTATTTATTTTTAACTAAATGCTGAATAAAATGTTAAACTCTGAGCTTCTAAGAAACAAGGTGTATGAGTGAGCAGTGACATACATCTTAAATGTGAAATCTTGTTATGTAAAGACTAAAAAAGCGACATCAGCCAAGCTTTGTAGTCCTTTTGTAACATTTGTTGGTCGGAAGAAGAAATCCTTGTTAGATTTACCCGGTGTTACCTTGCTAACATTGTAGTTGGTGAAGTTTGTGGTTTTCATCCATTGTATATCCAATGCTTTTGGAGGGACACCAGGAAGTATAAAATGTGCTTGTACTACACAAAATGAAGGTGTAGTAAAACAGAAGTAAGTAGCCTTGTTGAGTATCCCATGGAGGAAAATAATGGATGTATTAGGAATGACTGTACTCTTACAAAGGTATGCTTATCTATCATTATAATGTGAAAAGTACATACTTAGAAATATTAGTTATTAATATATATAAGCTGTGATGTAAAGTTGATCTGCCCCCATTCAGTTTTGCTTTTCAGTTAGAAATCAAGCTTATACAGAAAAGTTTGATAACTTCTCTGTATTTTTGTTTGCCCTAGTGACTACAACTTTTATAAGGAGTAATATATTTTTCGCTGTAAAAGTCAGTTTTCCTAACATCCTTAGTTCTTGTGGGAATAAAAGGGAGCCCAAAATTCCTGCTCTCCGTACATCTTTTGATCCAGTCTGTTGTAAATTACTAACTTATAACCTGGCATGTGAATAGAAAGTATTGCTGAGGAAAGTTGTGAATAAATTCTTACTTCGTATGTATGGATCCAGGAAAATGGGAAGCCGTTAAGGGAGTTTTCTTACTATGTTAGTCAGCGAGATGAAAATATCAAACATACATGCCTGAAAGAGTCTAGTTTTTCAAGCTGTATCAGTTAATTTAATAAAAGATGTTATCATTCCTTACAGCTCTGGTCTTGTCTGAGTAGTTACAGCAATTGAAAAAAGGATGAACTGTGCGAAATGCAAACCAGTATTTTTCCATTGCATCTCTGATCTTTTTTTTTCCTTGGAGTTTCCTTGGAGCAGCTCACTTCTTCCTTCCAATGTTGAAGAAAGAGCTAGATCAGCGAGAGCCATTGAGACTACGGCTGTGTGGTTTGGGAGAAAAGTGAGGTGGAAGAGTGCTCAGTAGGTCCCTGGGGGACCCAACCTCTACAACAGTTGTAGTGCCAGAAACAATTTCTTTATAGCACGATTGTAGACGCTTTTGAAGCAGCAAGAATTCCTGTCTGGGTTTTTTTAGTTACCAAGTCTAATATTAGAAACAATAGACACTCCCATTTTGGCTCTTTCAGTGAAATTACCTTACACAGGAGTCTAAAGAAGTAAATTGTTAAGGGACTGGAGGGGAAATCATGTGAAGAATGGCTGGGGTCACTTGGTTTGTTCTGCCTGGAGAAGAGGAGACCGAGGGGGGACCTCATTGGGGTCTACAGCTTCCTCGTGCAGGGAAGTGAAGGGGCAGCTCTGTTTTCTGCTCTCTATGAGCAGGGACAGGACCCGAGGGAACAGCTGGAGCTGAGTTGGGGGAGGTTTAGGTAGATATCAGGAAAAGGTTTTTCCCCCAAAGGGTGGTGGGGCACTGGACAGGCTCCCCAGGGAATGGTCACGGCCCCAAGGCTGCCAGAGCTCCAGGACTGTTTGGACAATGCTCACAGGGACAGGGTGCGATTGCTGGGGTGTCCTGGGCAGGGCCAGGGGTTGAATTCCATGATCCTTGTGGGTCTCTTTCAATGCAGGATATTCTGATTTTAGGTGATTACACATCCACCCTCCTCTTAGTGTAATCACTGACACTTGGTTAACAGCAGACAGTGATTGAATTTTTTTCACTGCGTTGTCAACAGAGACCATGTTAAAAAGCTACTGTCCTAAAGAGAGTGTGAGAAATGGGAAGAAAGTTGAGATCCCAAGTCTTGACTAAAGGCAGTGAAATACTGTGGATTATTGAAAAAAATCACAGCAATACATTCCAACAATTATTATCTTTCTGGCCGCTTAGTAGAGAGTGCACTTGGATTTAGTCATACCTAAAATGTAGCGGAGAAGGATTTGGACGATAGGGTTTTAGAGTGGGTGTATATTTGAAACACAAAACAGGTATGCCCCATTTTGATGACATACTGGAGTCCTTCTGTTTGGTGTTTGTCACTTTGTTTTAACTCGCCAACAACTTGCCAAATAAAAAATACATTAAAGAGTTTGTGTAGTTTGCATGTAAGAGTGTTTGGAGAAGTAAATTTCAGAAAAGAGAAAAAATGCATATGGAAAGAATATATTACTAAAGTGATAACAAACTTAGTAAGGGTCCTTTATTGTTTGGCGTTTAACTGTGGTATTAGCACTATATCTTTCTGCACTTCTTTTCTAGAAGTGCTTTTCAGGCCTGCTTTTCCCCCTTTAAGGCTTAATAGGTATAGCGAATTGTCTTCATGGAACTAAATGTATTTTTGAACAAGAGTGGGAAGTATTGATTCCATAGTTGAGCCTTATCCAGAGGGTTAGTTTTGAACTAGTTTTTTATGATTTGGAAAAAGAAGTGTGTTCATCGTACAAGGAAACAGTCAAAGGGCACGCAGGGAAGGAACTTGTCTCTTACTTTAGGTTAAAACTAATGTTAAGTGCACCAGTAAGTGCAGTCAGTTGTAAAATGCCCTTTTTCACCTGGTATTACGAACTGAAAGGAACAGATTATGCTAGGTCATTTTCCTTTTATTTATATGTGAGAAAGATACAGAGCATCTTGAAACACTTGCCTGTTTTTTGGGAGATCTTTTTCTATGTCAACCTGTTTCTGATTATCACTGAGGTAAATTTATAGTCTTTTTTGACTCTTGCAGATGCCAGTAAATTTTCAGTGTTAGCAGTTAAGATGTTATAGATATACAGCATACTGTGAAGTTTATTGTGTTGATATAAGTGGTTTATACAGAGCAGTGTTTAAATGTAGCCTGCAGTCTTTTTGCGGTCATGGAAATGAATTACGTGTTCTGAGACATCCGTAAATAGTGTTAAGACTTCGTGTTAAAACAGGCATGTAGCAGGGGCAGTCACTTTTTAAAGATTTCTTGGCATCTAAATGCTTAATTTTTATAATTGTGGTCATTTTTGTACTTTGCAATGCGTTTAAAATAAATAGACAAGCAATCATCATAAGGAATGATTCGTGTTACATGTTCTAGGAGACATTTAATGCAGGTAAGTGGGATCTCTTGGTAAAGCTGAGTTACTTTTTTTGCTTCATACAGTGACCTCAACAGAGCTGGTCTGCATTGTATTAATTTTGAGAAAACGTGGACTGAGGGAAGGGTTCATTCTTCAATATTTGTTGTCTCTGTTGCTTCTAGCAGCATAGACAATAATACAGATGGTTTGAGTGCTAGGAGATGGGTAGGTGGTGTGTATAATTCTTCATGTTAATTACATTCTATTTCACGTACACACAGAATCTTATTCTTTACCTAGCAGCCCATTACAAATGTCTGTTTCAAAATATATAATTTGAGCGATTTATAAATCAATAAATAATTTGCAGTTTTCTGTAAAAGTTAGCTTTCATTTTAATGTGCTATTTGAGTGTCAGATTTTCAGTCTGATTCCTTATAATAGTAATTTCAGATTTTTTAGATAAATGTCATATGCTAACTTGTTGGGGAGACCCATGACAGAGAAGGCAATCCCGAAACAGTAAATCAGAATTGTTGGCCAAAAATAGCACTGCAAGTTGTTATATGTTAAGTGAGAATTGCTGGTTGTGGAATGCAGTGACAAACATGTAAATACTCTTTTTTTTTCCCCCAGAGATATTTCGGAATAATGTTTTAGGGGTGCAGTATCTGATTTTTGGAAGGAAAAGTTGCATTTTTTATGTTAGGGTGTAGTCAGCCTACAGAAAATGTACAGTGACCCCATTTTAAGTGTAGCATGAGACGGGTTGGTATATAGGCTGATGAGAACTAACAGAAATACAGGAAGAGTTTAGAGAAGTTACCTGAGTTACTTAACATTGCTTGCAATCTCAGAATGTCAAGGGTAGAAACAAAGATTCATGTACTGCATTTGGTTTGGGATATACAGCGATCCAATACTGTGCTGAAAGGTTTCTCTGGCTTGGCGAGAAGTGGTAGTTGCTGATATGACTAATTGTCACATTTTTTTCATTCATATTTTTTAATTCTAAAGTCTGTAATGGTTTACTTGGATAAAAAAAGTAGGATGACAAGTAAATGGTTGGTACTTGGGAGCTGTTTGCCTGGCTTACTAGCCATAGAAAGACATTCACAGAATCGGTTAATGCACGTTCTTCACGTCAAAATTATTCAAACCTGAACTGTTGCCCTGCAAAAGGGTGTAAGTGGCCTTTCATTTTGGTGTCTTCAATTCTTAAAGAGGCAATTGCTTCTTTTTCTGCTGGTGTGGTGATTGGGTCTATGTAGCCCCAAGCCCATTGGCTATTGCCTATCCCATTGCAATATATAATGAGTGAAGGTACTACTTGTTTATTGAACATCCATGTTAATGCTTACAGAAAGAAAAAATGCAAAACTGATTCTAAAATGTTGCATTATGTAGGCAAAAGGGCAGCAGATGTACTTCATGTACGTACCCAATTTTGTAAGAAAATTTCACTTTCATGATGAATTCACCAGATACTTAATAGATTTGTTTGCTGAAATTCAGACTTATTAAGTTTTATTCTGATAAAACAGCAGCCACATGCAGACTAGGAGTAACTTGAGACCTCACGATAGCTAAGCCCTTTCACAAGATGTTTACAAACAATGTGCTTCAAATTCTCGAGTCCCATATTGATTTCTGCACCTGGGTAGCTTGTCTTTATAATGAGTGATGTCAGATTTTTGATGGCTTGGTTATGTTGCAGGATTTTTTTTTTTTAATAGGATGTGATTTGAGAGGATCTTGTAGAGTACAGGCTGAGTTTATCTGATAACAAAAGCCCACCATTTTACCATGGTGAAAAACTACAAGGTCAAACGGAATTGGAAGAGTCTTACTGTTTGCAGGAAAGAGTGACTGAGGGAGCTGGGGATGTTTAGTCTGGAGAAAAAGAGACTGGGGGGAACCTTGTTGCTCTCTACAACTACTTGAAAGGTGAGCGCAGTGAGATGGGTGTCAGTCTCTTCTGCCATGTCTCTAGTGAAAGAACAAGAGGAAATGGTCTTCAGTTCATAGAATCATGGAATATCCTGAGTTGGAAGGGACCCACAAGGATCATGGAATTCAACCCCTGGCCCTGCCCAGGACACCCCAGCAATCGCACCCTGTCCCTGTGAGCATTGTCCAAACAGTCCTGGAGCTCTGGCAGCCTTGGGGCCGTGACCATTCCCTGGGGAGCCTGTCCAGTGCCCCACCACCCTNCATTTCCCCACCACCCTTTGGGGGAAAAACCTTTTCCCAATATCCAAACGAAACCTCCCCCAACTCAGCTCCAGCTGTTCCCTCGGGTCTTGTTGCTGGTCACAAGGCATGGGTACCTGCCCCCCGGCTTCCTTACATGAGGATGTTCAAGACTGCAGTGAGGTCTCCCCTCAGTCTCCTCTTCTCTAGGCTGAAGAAACCAAGAGTTGCACCGGGGAGTTACAGAATAGTTACTAGAAAAAAAACTTTTCACTGAAAGCGTGGTCAGGCACTGGAATAAGTTGCCCAGGGAAGTGGTGGAGTCACCCGCTCTGGAAGTGTTTAAGAGGCGTCTGGCTGTGGCACTTAGGGATATGGTTTAGGGGTGGTTATGGTGGTCATGGGTTGATGGTTGGACTTCCAGCCTTGATTCTCTAAATTGGAGTAATGCGCACGGAGCAGAGGGAAGCAGGGAGTATAACATGAACTAAATAGTGATAGGTTCTATATTAATTACCTGCTATCAGGTAGAGATACTGGAGTCATAACACATACTTCTATCAAAAACATAAGTTTGACATCTTACTGGAGGAGAAAACAAAGGGCAAACCAGAAAACATCTAGAACAGTGTGTTAATTCAGGTCACCCTGTCAAGTAGAATAAAAAGCAAATAAAAATGAAAGGGATCATCAGTTTTGAAACGCTTCCCATGTGAGATGAGAGTACGTAGAAGTCTTCAGCTAGAAAGTCATGCCTGAAGTAGTAAATAGAAAACATTTTTGGGTCATGTAGTAGTGGAACTAAAATAACCCGGTGGAACAAAACCCAGTGATGCTGCGTTAGGTTGTGGAATCATCCTTGGATAGCATGGAGAGAAAAACACACTTAGAGTGATCGTGGAAGGTGTGTTTATCAGGTGCTGCTGAACGTGGTGATTGAGTTGGCAGTGTTAGGTTTGTTACATCTTCCTATTTCTGATTTTGGAAAGAAGAATATATACCTTCATTCTTTCTTGAAATGTTTGTTATTTGTGTAGATGGACCTTTGTTCTGAATAAGTTCCTGTTAATTATGGTTTTGTTAATTTGAGTTTTGTTAATATTTGATGTTTTTATGTCTTTGGTAATTTGTGTGGATGGAATAATAAAGGATGCAAAAATAATTTTTTTTGGTAAGATTTCAATGAATATAGTGGTTTCTTCATGGTTTTTATGCAGGATTGGAAAGTAATCATCTTTGGTTTGTGTTTGTTTTTTCAGTCTTCACTGATTATCCTGTCCTTTGTTCTTGTTTCCTTATTGGACTCTTTTTGCACTGAGTTTGTTACTGTGCATTATTCTATTAACATAACGTAATAGAGAATAGTTCTGTGTACTCTAACTTCAACCTTACGGGTTTTTCCCATATAGCTTTCTTTCCCTGTTCCTGTGTGGGAATTTTAGTCTTCAGGTATGTAACATGGGATATTCATAAATTCAGTCATTATAGGTGTTATTGACATTACATTAAATGGAAGTTAAAATGACCTTTCCTAACGACTTTGCTCAATATTGGAAGTAAGTTGTAGTTAAATTTGGGCTAATGTGTTTCGTTGGAATAGTAAATAAAACAGTTGAAACTACGTCTGTCCTGTGGGGCTTATAGTAGTACTCTGAGGCATGGAGTTCACATTTGGTTTACTTGTAACATATACATTAAAAATGGGAAAAAAAGGCATCCTGCTACATACAGTTCTCGGACTGTTTTCCTCAGGATAACCTGTGAAAGGAGAAGATTAGGACCATATCATAAGCTAGTGTAAATATGTTGCTCTTTTTGTTGGTTTGGTCTTTTTTGAGTGCAGCAGGTAACCGATCAGTGCTGTCAATGTGAACAGCGTACTACTAATAAGCAGAGCATCAGCTTTCTAAAATACAGCTTTTAAATTAAGAACATCTTGTAATTATACTTATTATGGTACTGCTCCTAATAGCAAACAACATTACTTTTAAACATAGAAACCTGACTGTATTAATTGTCACAAACAGGTGTAACTATTAGGTTGGCCATTCTGTACATGGATATATTGTGTTTGATTTTCATTACAAGCATTGGAGAAATAGTAGTACTAAGAATGTGAAAGACTGTGTGTGATGGATGGGTAGCTAATTCTAAAATACCAAAATACATTTCATTCTAGTGCAGCAAAGCTTTTAGTTATGCTGTTTTTTTTAATGCTTTTTTAAAGACTGGTTGGTGGCTTTAGTATCACACGTGATATTTTAAAGGGTTTTGTGAGGCTGAATTAAAGGAGTCTGCTCATAAGTTTATCAGTAATTCATATGTATTGTGAAAATTAAGGCCTCCAGTTGGTCAGATATGCTTATTTTCCGAGTGGAATTCATACAATTGAAACAAAACTGATCTAATGCAGAAGACTGTGAAGTGAAAGTGGCCTGATCCAGTGTGCTCATTAAGACTACTGCACTGGGTTAACATCAGTTGTGAATCTTGGTTCAACAAGAAGGTATACATTTATTCCCAAAGTCTGTGTCAGTAGCGGAGATAAACAAGGGAAGGTGCTCCCCTGGACTTATTATGTGCAAGCAGAGAAGGACTTGTGGGTGATGTAATAGAGGCTGGCTTGGGCAGAGCAATCACAAAAAGAGTTTTTGATTCTTGGAGAGGTAATGAGGGGGGTCAGCAGAATGGCTGCCCTGGTCTGCTGGAGGGCAGACTGGACTGTTTAGGAGACTGGATGACAGAGTCAGTCTCCAGCACACAGGAACAGAAGCAGGTTGTTCACGTGTGCCCAAAGATGAGCTGGCAGGGAAGAGCAGTGGTCTGGCTGAACAGAGAGCTTTGGCTGGAGCTCAAGGGAAAAAGGAAAGTTCATGACCTTTTTGAAGAAGGGGCAGGCAACTCAGGAGGACTTGAGAATGTTATGAGGTTATGATGAGGTTATGCAGGGAGAAAATTAGGGCCGAAACCCAGCTAGAACTTAATCCAGCTACTGCCATAAAAGACAATAAATACATTAGCAACCAAAAGAGGGCCAGGGAGAATGTCCATCTTTTATTGGATGGGGGTGGGAGGGGCAAGAAACATAGTGACAAAGAATGAGGAAAAGGCTCAGTTACTTGATGACTTCTTTGCGTAGGCTGTTTATAGTGAGATCCGTTGTTCTCGGGATTCCTGAGCTGGAAGACAGAGGCAGGGAGCAGAATGAAATCCCCATAGTCCAGGAAAAATGGTCAGCAACCTGCTACACCACTTAAAGATGCACGAGCCCATGGGTCTTGGATTCAACCAAAGGCACTGAGGGAGCTGGCAGAAGTGCTTATTGAGCCCCTTTCATCATTTAACAGCAGTTCTGACTAACCAGGGAGGGTTACGGTTAGGGTGGACTGAAAGGTTGCAAATGTTTTGCTGTCTTGTGAACAGCCAGAAGGAAGATCTGGGAGACTACAGGCCTCTCGATCTGACTTTGATGCCAAGGTAGGTCATAGAGCAGATCATCTTGAGTGCAGTCACATGGCACATACAGTACAGCCAGGGGATCGGGCCTGGCCAGAATGGGTTTAGGAAGAGCAGGTACTGCTTGAGCAACCTGATCTCGTGCTCTGGCAAGGTGACCCCACTCAGCAGATGAGGGGAAGGCTGTGGATGTGTCTGCCTGGACTTCAGCAGAGCCTTTGATACTGTCTCCCACAACATTCTCCCAGAGAAACAGGCAGCCCATGGCTTGGGCAGGTGCGCTCTTGCTGGGTTCAGAACTGGCTGCGTGGCCAGGCCCAGAGGGTGGTGGTGAATGGAATTACTTCCAGCTGGGGCTGGCCACCAGTGGTGTCCCCAGGGCTCAGTATTGGGGCCAGTCCTGTTCAATATCTTTATCAGTGATCGGGATGAGGGGATTGAGTGCACCCTCAGTAAATTTGTGGATGACACCAAATTGGGCGGGGTTGTTGATCTGCTTGTAGGTAGGAAGGTTAGGAAGGCTGTGCAGAGGGATCTGGACAGGCTGGATTGATGGGCCAAGGACAGCTAAATGAGGTTCAATAACGTGAAGTGCTGGGTCCTGCATTTGAATCCCAACAACCCCCTGCAGTGCTCCAGGCTGGGGACAGAGTGGCTGGTAAGCTGGAAAAGGCCCTGGAGGTGCTGGTGAAAGTGGCTGTATGTGAGCCTGGGTGTGCCCAGGTGGGCAAGAGGGCCAAGGGCACCTGGTTTGTATCAGCCCTAGTGTGGCAGCAGGACCAGGGCAATGACATGTAGCTGGCACTGCTGAGGCAACTCGCGTGCTGTGCCCAGTTCTGGGTCCGTCAGGAAAAGGAGGACACTGAGGGGCTGGAGCAAGTCCAGAGACTGGAACGGAGCTGGAGAAGGGGCTGAAGCAGCAGGAGCAGCTGAGGGAGGGCTCAGCCTGGAGAAAAGGAGGCTCCTGGGGACCTTCTCCTTGTCTCCAACTCCCTGATGCGAGGGTGGAGCCCAGTGGGGGTCAGGCTCTGCTCCCAGGGAGCCAGAGGAGGTGGCCTCAAGCTGTGCCAGGGCAGGTTTAGATTGGATGTTAGGGAGAATTTCCTGCCTGAGGGAGTTGTCAAGCCCTGGCACAGGCTGCGCAGGGCAATGGGAGTGTTCACGGTGGTGGAAGAATTTTAAAAAAGTGTCTATGTGATATTTGGGGACATGGTTTAGTTGTGAACTCGGCAGTGGTAGATTAGTGGTTGAAGCCTGTGATCTCAAAAGACTTTTCCAATCTAGATGATTCTGTAAGTGTGCTTTTCTAGTTGTTGTCTTATGTCATCATGTCATAAAGTTGTAGTTGTTGAGTCGGAGCCTGCATCTGCCTGCGTCTGCTCAGAAGGAGACTGAAGTATATCTCAGGGTTTGCCAGTGCACAAGTGTGCCACTACATATAGGGCATGTATTGTAACTCAGATGCAGTTAGATTAGGTCAACATATCTTAATCCTGGGTAGTTTTACGTGTGTGCATTCATAAACAGGCATTGACCTACTGACACTTAGCGGAGCTAAGCATGTAAAACTGTTTTGCAGAATCTTAACCTTAAATTAGTGACTGGTCTCTTTTCATGATTTCGGTAGTAACCTTAATGGTATTTTAATACCTTTAATAATTTTTTCTTTAAAACGTAATAATATAGACTTTTTCTCATCAAAATTATTTACCATGTCTCAACAACCTTCTTTCATTAACTGATATCTTCTCTACTATGAAAAATGTTTAACCCTCTTGGACTGAATCACAGTAGTCAGAAGAATGTAGGCTGTAAAAGTTCAGCCTACGTCCATGTTAGTGGATTTCTCTGGGCAGATTGCAAATTTGGGCATTTTTGGTTTTGTTTTTTGAAGATAAATGCCTTGTCTAGACACAATCATCAGGGAAAGAAGGGAACCATTACATGTGGCTTCTAATCCGGTGAATATAGTACTGTTTTGTACTTGAAAGTTTGGCTTTGATGCATGTACACTATGACCATTGTGGTTTTTAATCAGGTGACATGCCATCCCAATGAAGAAGCTGCCTATGATGCATAGAATGACATTAGTTAAAAAATGAAACACTTTTGAATACAGATTCTATATAATATAGATTTTTGATAATCCTAACGTAGTTATTGTCATGGATCCAGAGCTTGTTAGCCACAGAGCTGCAGATTAACTTTTATTTGTGACTTTATTATGAATAGAGTTTGAACTCAAATGCTGTTTATGGAATGGAGCAAGCAATTTCTGATAAAACGCAACTGGTACTATAATGCTTCTGAATACTCCTAATTAAGCAGGAGGTTCCTTTGTGCCTCTTTCCCTTTAAGTACCTGTCGTCAACATGTAAAATTTTATGACCCTGCTTTCTGCTCACCTGTTTGTCCATATGCCTGTCCATTCCATGCCATAACTTTTGTTTGTCATTTCTTTTCAGCCATAACTGAAAGCAGGCTAGGCATTCAACAGTAAAGTTCTACAGTTTTCTGAAAATTAATCACTGTATTGAAGAAGATGGACAGATCAGGCCTGCCAGCTGAGGAAGTGGTAGGCCAGTATTAGTGTTACTTCACCACTGCCCCAAGCAGTTCTCTGATTCCTCAGTGTGTGCCCACTGTCTAACAAGTAGATATGCTGTCAGCACTGTCCTTGTCAAGTGGGTTGTTGAAATGGACTTGTATTTCCTCATGGGGTCTGGTTTATGGCAGTAGGAAAACGCAGGAATCCTAGGAACACTGCTCAAAGGATAATTTTCAGTCACCTCAAAAGTAGCACATGAGGAAACCTGTAGTAAAAAGCTTCTGCATGGTACCATCTACGTGGGTTTTGTGCACAGTAGAATGTGGACAGTGGATACTAAATTTTACTTTTTTTGGATCAAAATTTTGTTTTCAGAATAAATTCAGTAGGATTTCAATTAGAAAATCTTGGTCACTTTTAAGTAACATGACTAGGATGATGTTTACACCTGTAACTACAAGCAATAAGTAATTCAATAATTTCTATTGGTGAAAATACCTTAAAATCATTTCCATGTGCACATTATTTCTTATTGAGGGCACACAGTCTAGCACAAGTCATGCTGACTTGTTATCTTTCCATTCCAGTATTACGTGAGAGAACAAACATTAGCATTGATGTGTGAAATGAAAACTTGCCTTTATGAAATGCATGCACATAATAATACACAGTTTTCCAGAGCTTTCATTTTAGTCGAGGGTTTTTCCGAACCGAAGTCTGTGTGCTTACCAGTGCCCTGTGGAATGAATTGTGTGGATGTGTCACATGGATGGCTTGCAGACAGCTGATTGCTGTTTTCATTAATAAAAGCAGGACTTGCTATTTTATGTAGTCAAATGTAAGTGAAAAATACAAGGATTTAAAAGATATAGTCAAGCTATTTTTGAATGCAAGTGAAGTGTCTGCCCTCATTCACCCTCCCCCATCTCCCCCCTGCCCCCGCCATGTATTGTGGATTGGATTTCAGTGATCTGGTAGATTCACTGCCATCCTGTAAATTGTAAACTGGACTAGCAAGAGTACTGTTGGGTTTTTTTGTGATGCAGGCTTTTTTATCACCTTTGATACGATTATTTGCACATGGATCAATTTAAAGCCTTTGGTTGTTCCAGAGGAGTAACAGATTACTTTAAAGCTACTGTATTAATTTGATAAAATCTGTTCACTAGTTTATTTTTTTAGTGGTTGTGATTCCTGCCTTTTAATAACATTTCTGCAGATATAAAGACATAAAAGGGGTGTATATATATATATATATATATATAAAAACATATTGTATTTTTTAAAATTAAGAAGACCTCTGTTTCCCTTTGGTCTTTGCAGTGCTAAAGTTAGTTTACCAGCTGCAGTGCCTTTTTTTGGTAAGGCAGTAAATTTCAGATGTTTAACAAATGTTAAAAAACAAACAAACCCCCCCAACAACCCCCTATTTTTAATAAAACCCCCCATTTTTTTGTTTTTAGTGGTTGTTTTGAAAAGTAATGCTGCCTAATGCTAGACATGTAACTAGAAAACATACTGTATGATTCGTTAGCTTGTAATTTTTGTTGTGATAATAAGAGCAGTGTTCCGATTTAAATGTAGCAGTAATGTAAAGTGATAAAGATGACTACAAGATTTTTAATGTAAATAAAATTTTTTACTAGACACTGTAAAATGAAGATACAATACTCTAATGAGATATGAGGTATTTTATTATCACAGCTTCTTTGAATCCTGATGTACTTTCCTTATGTATTGTGCTAGTTATATTGCTCGATATTTGTTATTGGTGTCTTTCAATACAAGGCTGTGTAAGTCAGGTTTGAATATGTGCCTCTTCTGTAGGAGCATAAAATCAGCAGGCTGTGGTTTTCAAGAGCAGAATGGAAGAGTATGCATTGGGAAATACGGAAGAGGGAATGTGGTATTACTATCTAAGAACTATGCAATATGTGGAATAAGTGTTACTCTGATTGTTTTGTATGACAGCTGCCCATGCAGGAGCCTGTGATTCTTGTCTTGGAAGAAAGAGCGAGAGCCTGAAAGTGTAGGGATTTGCCCTACTGAAAGGGAGTGGTGTGTGTGTTTGAATATTGTATTATGTTGACTTGGTTTGTGGATAGATGGAAACTGTAGGTCCCTGTGAGAATACTCCAGTGCCTAAAAGTGTTACGTGTGTGCATAAGGAAGGTAACTGCTATCTTGGGCAAGAGCGAATTAGAGTTGCAGTAGATCATTGTTTTTCCTTAATATGTATTTATAGGTAAAAGCCGTCTTCATTGCTAAAATGCTCTCATATGTTAAATCTGTTCCTGTTTTATCTGATGTGCCTATAAAATATAAGTAACGATACGTAGTAAATGGTTTGATCCTGGCATTATCTAAGTTATTTTTTCTGGAAATGGTTTTGATCTTGTCTTCCAGTACTTCTCTGCCAAATAAACCTTCAGATACATTACTTAGGATTATTTTTTCCCCGGATTTTAATTTGTGAGTTCTGCTTTATGAAAATACATTATGTCCTACCTGCTTCAGGTTATGTGGTTTCTTGTATACTTACTTCGAAAAATTCTTTTTTGTATGTATAGCCCATCAAGAGAATAATTACAAGTAACTGTAAACAGTACCTGTGTTTCTGGCTCAAAAATGCTGCTTCTACATTAGGTTTAAATTAACTCTTCAGTGTCATACAACATGGGTTTTTTTTGTCTTTCATGATATCTTGGGCTCTAAATGCCAGGTGAATTGGTAGGGGAGGTTTAGACAGGATATTGGGGAGGAATTCTTCCCCATGAGGATGCTGAGGCCGTGGCACAGGTTGTCTGCAGAAGCTGTGGCTGCCCCATCCCTGGAGGCGTCCAAGGCCAGGTTGGACAGGGCTTGGAGCAACCTGGGCTAATGGAAGGTGTTCCTGTATATACACGCATACATATACATGTACATTTTTAAAAATTTATTTTTACAAGTTGGATTAATTGGTTTTGTAGACAGGGCGATGTTTCTGTGATTGATGTAGACATATAAAGACAGAAGATCTGATACAAGGGATGTTTAAATGTAGCTGTGCTTGGTAACCAATTAATTTCCAATTTCATTTGGTTGTAATGCTTTAGCTTGCAGCTAGTAATTGCTTTTATTGGAGAAGATACAAGCTGTTTACTATTTGTCACATCAGAGCATCTCAAAGTTTTGGAGATCAAACTATTTTTTTATGGACCTGGGTTAATAATATCTTTACATGGAAAGAGTTATCTTCTTGTTACAGTTTTCAGAGTAGGACTCTTATATTAGCTTATGTACTTGATATAATCCAATTGTGCATCAAACCTATATTTCACACCTCTTCTAACCATGTGTTACCAGACTTCAGTGCTGCGAGACTTAATTAAAAGTGACTTACTGACATTTTAGATATGTCTCAACTATGGGCTGCCTGTGTGACTAAACACGTGCCTAATAGAGGTACCTGTATCAGTGGTGAGAATTTGCAAAGTATCAAAGAACTTAAAATTATTTGTACTTTTCATCATCATCCTAATAGTCTCACTTAATTCCTGTGAGACTTTGCGGTTGCATTGCATTTTTGTTCTTAAGTAAGCTATACTATTAATGGAAAAAAGAAGGCTTTTTAAACTTCTTAGTAGCTTTGTTTTTTTCTTATTTTCTTCCTTTGGCTGATTTTTTCATTCTTGCTTTCTCTGTCTTTTCCTCAGCTCTGTTTGCATCTGTGTGGTTATTGCTTTTATAATACTGTCTAGGATTCTCTGAATGACGTACAATGTAGTGAAGTTTTGTTTGTGACTGCGGCACTATGCAAAACAAAAATTGTGTCTTTTTGGCAGACTGGAGCAGCTATGTGAGTGCTGAAGCCATGTCTTGCTGCTCCCCTCGTTTGCAAGAGCTTACAACATTGCAGAGCAAATACGCAGTCTTCAAAGAGAGGATCAAATCCTGCCGGTGTAGTAATTCTCAGACTTTCTCTTGTTCTTTAGCTCGGAATGGATGTTAAATGCTGAAATGGCACTTTGCTAGAAGAAAAAATTCTTTTCGCATTTTTTTATCTTTCACTGAAGGTGACGACAGGAAGGGGAGCAGTTTTGAATTTTTACTGACAGTGTTCCTTTCTGTGCTTTCCTTTTCTTTCACTGGCACGATAGAGTTGTTAACCAACATGTCCTTACTTGTTACAGAATAGCCTTGATGCGATTCTTGTTTCTCAAATGTACGGAAGTGACACATAGGGAGGTTATATAGAATGGCCATGCTTTTTAGTCCTAAGTGTGCCTGCTGATCCCTGTAAGTGCTGAGTCAGAGAAAAATTCTGTCATGTCTGTAGAATGTGGCAGTCGATTAAAACTAATTAAAGCGATGCAAAAGCCTTTCAGCACTTTTGGGCAAGGTTTGCTAAAAGATCGTTTTTTCACAGGTCTTGAATCTTGATCTAAATACCTAATTATGATGTAGATCGTGTCATAGCTGACATCATTGCTTTCAGCCATCATATAGTGAAAGGTCCTGATGTGGAAAGGTTCATGGCATAAGTGTGTCCAGTGTGCAGACAGAGCTTTGACAGACCATGCAGCTTTTGTTTCTTCTACAGTGATTTTTTTTCTGAGTAGCCAAGTGTCCGAATCTCACCTTGTCCAGCTGCACAAAATGGTCAACAATGTGAATAAACCCCCATAGCTCAGCATTCTGAACTTTATTGCTCTTTAGCTTGATCTATTTTAGGGAGAGGATAATGATGCAAAAAAGTGGCATGTTGTGCAGACATGCTTTACCTGAAAAATGCAAAAAGGACTTAGAAGTTGAATTTGTTTTTCAATACTACCGAACTAAATAAAGGCTCTGATTGATTGTTATGCTTTTGTGGTCTGTTGCATTGAAACAGAAATAAACACAAAGGAAGATTGTCTTTGTTCTTCACACAGCATATGTAGAGATTTTTCAGCATTTGGAGGTCAAATAATGAATAATTGCTTTAGTATGAGAATTAGTAATATTTTTAAAGTATTTGAAAATGGTCAAAGAAACAAGTTTAAATTAATGGAGACTTAAAGAAATACAACAATTCAGAGGATAATAAGGACTCTGTCTAGAAGGTATTTACTTTGGTATGATCATACAGTTTTGTGCCAGGGAAAGCTTAGATTGGATATTAGGAACAATTTCTTCCCTGGAAAGGGTTGTCAGCACAGGCTGCTCAGCGCACTAGTGGAGTCCCTATCCCTGGCAGCGTTTAAAAGCCATGTGGGTGTGGCACCTGGGGACATGGATTAGCAGTGGCCTTGGCAGTGAGGGGGGAACAGTTGGACTCAATGGTCTTGAAAGGCTTTTCCAACCTAAGCAATTCTGTGTAAGTGGGTGTCTATACACAGGGATTGAATATGAGAGAAGTCTCCAGCTGCATAGATCAAATTACTTGGATAAAAAAAATACAGTGGAACTATGTGTGAGCCTCAGTGAGGCATTTTGGGGCCAATTCATAGGTCCTGTGTGCAGTGTTCTAGCAGCTAACTAACTTCTGTATTTCCTCTGCAACAGAGAGGTATAGTCTGCCCAGTGCAGAAGCAGGTACTTGCCTAAGGGTTTGTGTGGCTTCTACTTCCATAAAGCAGTGCTACCATACTCATCGTAAAAATCCAGCTTCTTGCGCTTAGGACACGTGTCCTAAAAATGGATAACTCCCGTTTTTTGCTGCTGAAAAGATGATTTTTTAGTACAGTGAAACTGAATTAACATTTCTTATCTTCATTTTGTTTGTACAAAGTTAAAATGTGGATAGAGGCCTTAGTTTTCCTGCCACTTCTAGAATTTTATCTCATGTACGTAAAGAGTGGGTAGTTTTTTGAGGACTGATAAAATAATAGCGTGAGAAAACAGGGCTTCTGGGGGGAGAAGTTACTCTTGTGTTTCTCCTTTCAAATACCTAATAACCTGAGGAATGTCCAATTGCAAATGACTGGAAAAAATGAGAAGATCTTAAAGAAATGAGACCTAGTGTCAGTAGATCATATCGAAGATGATTTAGTGTGGGGGTTTTTTTGGTAGATCCCTGCTTCCCGCCCCCTCAGTTGCATTGTTTCTGTTTAGAAGGTGCAGCAAGAGCTATAAAGAGCTTATCCAGTGAAGGGTTCTGCACAGCAGGGAAGCATGTGACCACTGAGTCTTCATGGAGCAATACTGGAGTGAGTAGCTGAGGTAAATGTGTCTCTAGGTGGGAGCCTTTTTGTACAGTGACCTTAGTGATTCTCTTACATGATTGTTACATTGGGAATGTCCTGGTAAGTCCTCATCTGGAATACAGTTTATTTCTGTTTTGCTGAATATGAATCTGTTTTGTATTGAATATGAATAATCCTTTTGTTCCAGAAGGATTATTCATATTCAAGAAGCATATTTTTAAAGTAGATGAAGGGAACATATACTGGGATTCTGAGGGTAATCTAGAGACTTATAGAAGGATTTGAAAGAATTTAGGCTGCTTTAGTTTAGCCAAATTAAAACCTTGTATACTCCTTGCATACTCCTGCCCCATGGTCCGCAAGCTCCCAAGAAAAACAGTGTAAAGAACATAGAAATTGCAGGATTCAAGCAAATGGGGTCAAGCGGATGAAGAACAAATTTAGGCTGAAAACCTGAATAATGTAAAGACTGGAGAAGGAAATCAAATTTGAAGGTGGCATTTGCTCCATTATGAGAAGAATTGTGTGATGTGGGATAGGAGGGAAGTAAATTTGATCCAGAAGTCATTTTCAGTTGTGTGCTCTTTCCATATTAGTTTACAGGTTTGTAGAAGGGGGCAGGGGGAGAATTCCAAGCAGACAAAACTCAACTACATAAATCTTTTAAATGAAATAAACCCGAGAACTCAAACTCTTGGAGAAAACAATTGATTTCTGTTACTTAAATGTTCTTCATACCGACTGATGCATAAATATGACAATGAACTACTGAACTGCTGTTGAATTATCAGTTTTCAAAATCATAAGGCATAATTTTGCTTTGTCAGATGAAGCATTTTCTGAGATTTTTTTTGGTTGAGCTTTTGTTCTAAATCCATTTTTTTGGATGATTGGTTCTCCAACAGTAGTTCATCACATGAGATAAGTCTTTAAAAAAACTATAAAAATATGTGTATGTGGTTTTTTAAATCAGAGTACTTAACTAAAACTGTATTTTAGGCCCATGACTTCTCGTTTCCTTTTGACTTCTCCAGTAGAAAGGGTTTTCAGTAAATGCATTGTCATGTGCTAGTCTTTATTAGGTATTTTCTGCTAAGCCTTTTAAACTACCAAAAATGGCATATCTTGTCTTTATGCATAGAGAAACTCACTTCAGTTTTTTTCAAATGTTCAGGTAAGTTTAAAGGAATAAGGGCCCTCCATTTTATCAAGTGTTCTTTCTATAGGGTTTTCAAGAACTACTGGTTACAAATATTAATAGAAGTATGAAACAGATGGATAAAGCTCCCTAATCTCACTTTCTTAGTCTTTTATAAATGCTACAACTCTGTTAGCTTTGCCGTCAGAGTAAACTTTCGGAGCAGACAAGTCCCGAATTACTAAGGAAAACCAGGAAGAATGTAACCTGAAAACAGTGTTCTTTCAGTCTTTGCAATGTAATTAAGAAGGGCACAGAGTTTTTAAAAGACAGGCATATCTTTTGTAGAATGTTTGCATTGGAGAAATAAGCAAATTGCCATCAAGATAGAAAATGTCTTCCCTCACAGTTTTATGAAAACATTGCACATTTTGCTGCATTCTACAGTGCTTTCAGATACTAAGTTTTGTTTAACTGAGAAGATGCCATTGCCAGAATGTAAACCAGTTGTTCTAGTTTTGCTTAAAAACCCAGCTTGCAAAGTGATAGGAGCAACAAAGGTGGGAATTCACCTCACCCTGTCTTCCCACTGAAGTCAAACCTTAATTAGCTCCATTTGTATGCTAATATTAAGCACATGAAGCTTCCTTTGTCTTTACTTTTTACACAGTAAGGAAATAATGCAGGGAAGCCTGATTAGGTTACATTAATGTTGCATAGTCAATAATGAAATTTGAAAATAAACGATAAAATCATTCTTGTCCATGTGTACTGTCCCATTCTCCATTGACCACTTTTGGTTTTCTGTTCTTTCTTTCATTTTAAATATTCAACTTCCACCTCTCTCCACTGAGTGTGGAATGTTGGCTATTTCTGGCCTTTTATTCTTAAATTGCATTAGAATTTTGTTTGTGTCTGAGGATACTTTGTTTTACACTTTCTAATAATTCATTCTAAAAACAAATCTAAAAAATAAACCACAAAAAATGCTTCTCTGTAGGGCTTTAATGGAATAACTGGGAGTACTGAAAGGAAGAAGAAACTAGTTTCAAGGACTTCCAGTATTGCGCAGTGAAATGGTAAATCCTGAGCTTTTCATGTTTGTGTGTGTGCGGTTATGTCAAGAAAGAGAATATTTAGTCTGAAACAGTATTCTTTGGTCCTTTAAAGTATTTTTTTCTTTTATTGTGCGGAGAAGTTGGTGTTGTGTAATTTCCTTTAGTTCATGCCAAATCATACCTTTGCTATTGAGTTTGACCTTGGTTTTCCATTTAGGGTACCTATTCACTCTGTACATTGGACACTGGGGCCACAACCAGTCTGTGTGTGTTTAATCAGGGAGCCATAGTAAAGCCTGTTTTTAAAAATATTTCATGACTTGATTCAAGGCCGAGGAAGGTGTGACTGTGCAGTATCCCTGCCTGCCAGGTTCTTAAGTAGCTGGTTATCATTCTTGGCAAGTGGCAAGCAAGAACCTGAAGAGCTCTTTTCACTGTCCTCTGCTGAACCTCTAACCTTTGTCCCAAAGCTCAGGCTTTGGGGGACTGTTCAGTGCCTTCAGGACTGATCCCAACCCCCAAACTTAGCAGTGCTGTAGGAATAGATGTAGTCAGAAGTAGAACATTTGTGCAGAATCTTAGCCGAGAAGCAAGTACTTGAGCTTTGAGCTTCAGTTAATGCAGGAAACGCCACGTTTCCAAGTTAAGAAAAGAAATATGATTTTGTTTTCTGCTTTCTGGTAGAAAATTCAGGGCTCTAGTCAGCCAGCAGGATGACTGGGAGTGTAGCAAAGTACATAATTTTTTAAGCTTCTCCTCTCTCAAATGTTTTGCTCCCACTGTTTGAATGGTGTAATTACTATGGGGTATCTTGTGTCTCCTCTCTTGCTTTGGTTCCAGTAGGTTGGGGTTTTTTGGTGGTGTCAAAGTATGGCAGTAGGGTAGAGAAGGAGATTATCAATGTTTAGATTTCCCCTTGGGAGAATAAACATGATACCCTTCCTTTATAGGCTGATGATGTTGCCACTGACTGTTGTGAGGTATGTTTTGTTCCTGGCTGTCCTTTGTCAAGGGAGAAAAATACCTGTCGCTTCCCTGGCAGGCCTGGGAGTGTAGCTTGACATTGGTGGCCATAACAAACAAAAAAAGCAGTTCGAATTAATGCCCACACATTTAGAGGTTGTAATTTAAGATTGAATTAAAAAAAAAAAAGTATAGCTGCTGTTGATGCAACTGCCTACCTAGATTTAAATTATCTAGCTTGCCTACTCTAAAAGAAGTTCTTGCTCATGTAGATGATTGAAGTTGTGTTTGTGTAAACTTACTAGTGTGCTTTCTTGTCTGTGCCACTGTGAGATAGGTGAGCTTTATGGTCACACAGCAGTGTGATGCTGTAGAAAAGGATCTAGAGTAAAAATACCTGTTTTTCTACACATTTGTTTTCTAAAAAGTATTCAGCATAAAAGCCCCAATCAAGGCAAACCCAAAGAAAAATCCCGACATGCCATTTTACTCTAGCATTTTTGCTATGTAGGCAATTATGCCTATTTGCTTAGTGAAAATTGTCTGTCAGTGTAGCCAGAGAGAGCACGTCTAAGCTTTGTGAAGCAAGTACATGTTTAATGCTACAGAAGGTATTTTTAATGTACCAAGCTGTAAAATTTCACCGAATCTTTACACGTCTTCAGTGAAAAAATACGTATTAGAAAACCCCAACAGTATTGGATTTCTACTACTATAGCAAGTAACATTTTTCTGAAGTGGAAATGTTGCATCTGTTGCGCTGTTTTTGGTGTCCTATACAGTGTGTGTGAACTGGGTGTTTAGAAAAACTTGATCTCCCCAGGGAAAAAAAAAAAATCCGGGAAGTGAACAATGCAAAGAAGTTTTCAAAATTATTTTGAGTTTTAAATTTTCAGTGAATTATGCGTGGATTGTGTACTGATGCACAGATGCTTCTGAATTGTCATAGTGAAGAGAATTTGAAATCTGCGTGCTAGAGAGCATCACTAATGGAATGAAACTCTAGTTCCATTATTAAAAAATTGAGATTTTCATTTCATTTTTGGGAATTTTTTTGCATTTTGACAGATTACTTTGGCTTACTGTGTTTATCAAAGGGGTACATGTTGTACTGTATCATTCACAATTTAGTTATGGTGAAGTGGGTATGTGTATTTAAACAGACGGTTGCAAACAAATCCAGTGTTATTGTATAACATTTATCTTCAACTGTTCCTCTTGTAGTGGCTTCATACCTGGCAGTGGGAAACAAGGTGCTGGAAATACTTCACGTACTTTTTTTGGATAAATTTTACTGTTCTGTTTGGTGTGTCTTTCTTTGTCATTGTAAAAATTACTTGATGACTCAGTTGATCATCAGTTGTTTTCTGTTTTCAGGTTGCAGAACGGCAATGTCACAGAACTGACCACGTTGGTCACAGTAAGTAAGCTGTAGCAGTAAGCATTCTGATAGTTCTCTGAGAAGCATGACTCGTGCAAGGAAAAGGAAAATATTATGTACTGAATGGCTTAGTGCTAAATTCCGCATCCAGGTCCTGATATCAGCCAGACATGAAATACAGCCTTAGCTGAAACTTACAGATTCTTTGTCCATGCGTGAAATTATTTTTGTGACTTCAGGTTTAGCTGTTGAGGTCTTTAACAATTAACATCCGTCATACTGTTAACATTCTTTCTGGATTACTTTGTGTATAGGCTTAAATGTGAATTTGATAGCATGTAATTTTAGTGTATACCTTTAGTAGTTTTGATGTCTATTGTACAGTTTGCAGTGTATTTAAAACTAATTGAGAGTTTGTGCTGGGAGTTTAATTCCAAAATCGGTTTTAGCAACTTCGGAAGGCCTTTTGCACAGTCAGAGAATACATGCTATTTTGCTAGATGTTGAGCATGAGTTTTCTCGTTTTACTAGGCTGGGTGATACAGTGGAGTCTTAGGTCTCAATAGCGGTCTTCTGGCCCTCATCCCAGATGTAACTTTACAGTCAGTAGAGGTGAAATTTGCACTTACTGTGGGAAAGAAAAGCCTAAATCAATCATTTTTGCATGCTGGTTAAAATAATTTATAAGATTAAAGTTAAAAGGCTCGGGTTTCAAAAGTGCTTTCTGTACAATGTGGAAGGAGAAGCTGTTACAGCCACTACATGTGGCTTAATACAGTGTTTATGGGAATGGCAAGAGCACCACCAACAGCTGCTAAATTCAAAGAATGAATAGGTTAATATGAAGAGAGCAGATGTATTAAACAGGAGGGATCAAGTGAATTAAAGTTCAAAAGAGCGGTTTTCTAGTGAACATATTGCTTAGCAGGCAGTGATAGGAGAGTAGGTAAGGGTGGAAGGTATGATAGCTGGCTATTTCAAAGTCATGGGCAGTATTCTGAACTATTAAAAAAAACTAAAAAGCAGAACTAGGCAAGTCATTAAGTAATTTGCAATAACAGACTGAAATAGGAAGGCTTTATCTAGCATTTAATATTTACTGCAGAATCAGATATTGTGAAACTTCTGTAATGCTGTAGTGTACTGCCAGCTTCTGTAGTGTGAGCCCGTTTTAATGAAAAAGCCTTCATTTCGTAAAAGCTTTAACCCTGTTGTTTCTTTGGTAATGAGGTAATGTTTTTTGCTGGGATGTACTGAGACTGCTACTTTCCCAGCCTCCAGTGACTGAAGAAGGATGTAGAAACTTTCTAGAAGAAGCTTCCAGTTTTGCAGGGGGTGGGGGAATGAAATACATAATTGGTATTAAACATTACCTGTATGTTTGGCTTTGAAAAGCTAAACCTGCTAACTTTCTGAGCTGTGAAATCTTTTTTTAAAAATGTCGTTTACCTTGGAAAGGAGATACAATTCCACGAAGAATACAGGTGCATTGCTTGAGTTAAAAATTTGTCCTGACTTCTAAACATTCAAGTGCTACAGGGGCTCCTTCCTCCTTAATGTTTTGGGAGTTATCTGCAGATAAGTCCTACTCTGTGGGACAGTTTTTCCTAGACCTGCAAGCGTGGAATGAGAACTGCTGCTGGCGGCAGCTGACCGCTGTTACTCTGTGGAACCATCAGGATGAATGCTGAAGAAAAGAGTGCCTTACTCAGGAAAATAAGAAAAATGGTCCATAAATGGTCAAGTTGACATGCATGAATTTCCTCCCCTTAAGTGTGCAACTGGAGAAGAACAGAAGGAATTTATAGAAAGATTTATGCTTTTTGATGAGTTTTCTTGTAGGCATTAAAAAGTACAAGAAAAACAATAGCCAGATCTTTCTTTCGACAAACTTAATTTCAATTTAAATTTTTTTAATAGCCAGCTTAAACAGCTGGCTGTTAGTACTAACTCAGTGTGCCAGTTTATTTTCTTTGTGTGTTTGTCCAACCATACTTAATTCTTTTCTGAGAGATGGAAAATATCAAATCTCTGAATAATAATCGAAGATGTATCCCTAATCATATCTAACATTTTTGTGAGTACAGTAAATTTTTTTAGCCTACAGAACATACTTTCTTCGGTATGAAGCAATAATAACCCTTGCATCCAAACAAAGAAATGGCATTTCAGTGTGCCTTTGGTTGTAACAAATAGGTTGATGAATGGAGAGCGTGAAATGATTAGGAAACATGGCAAGTTCCTTCTGTGTTGTCAGTTGTGGTGTTGGTGGTTGGCCTGTCTGTTTGGTGGGATATTTTTTTATTTTTCATGTTAAAGCGATACCATTTTAGATACAAAGTTCTTGCGGATACTAATTTCTACTCCCCAAATACAAAATTCTTTTAATTCCTAGTCATGGCTCTTTTTATTTGTTACAAAAGGCAGCGTGGTGAATCCTAACAGTCCCAATTTATTTGTGGGAACAGCTAATTTAGAATGTTGACACAGTACTTGAAAGTTATGCAGATAATAGACCCTAAATATTTTCTGTATGGTTGTAACAAAACAAGTTATTAATGGCTATAGTAAACGAAATGAGTTAAAAATAAAAGATTAGCTCAGCAGAAGGCTGAACAGAATTTTCTGGAGTAAAGTTAGGAAATTAGGAAGAGAGGCCTCTGACAAAAACTGTGATGACAAGGCACATTTGTGAGAAATGTTGCCATTACAGGAATACTAGTGTTGGGTGAGTGAGGCAATGAGCAGAAGCATCTTCATAGGTGAGATCTACGCTTAAGGATTTTTTTTCCCATTTTTTTGGAGGGGAGGGTGGAGGGGAAAAAAAAAAGCAAATAAGAGCAAGATGTTAGAAGATTCAGAAATCAAGCGTTCTACAGAAAGTTTAAGAAGGGATTTTAACAGGTTTTGAAAACTACCCAATTTCTTTTCACAGTAACAAAGTATTCAGTGGCGTACTTGGAATTGGCGTCTAAGAGTGTGAAAGCAAACGGCAACAAAAAATGAGTGCGAGTCAGACCCATGAGAGATTTTGTGTATTTCAGTTACTGGTTCTAAAACATGGAAGCAAATTGCCAAGAAAACCCCTTTTTTTACTTGACATTTAGATGTAGATAAATAATAGCCTGTTTGCAGCTAAATAAAAACACAGAAGACTTGCAGAAGCAAGCTAATTAGGCAAACAGTTTTTATTTTATTTTTATAAAACCATCTGCTTTCTCTCTTGCAGCTTCTATATCTCAGAACAAAAGAAAATTAACAAAAAATGGGATTGTTGAACCGGAAGTGAAATTTGATAAGTCTGGAAACTGGCAGCTAATGAGAAGCTATTGATAACAAGTCGTAACACACATTATGGAGAAGTAACGGGGCAAGAAAAAAGTCAGGGGAAGTCAGGTTAACAGAAGTAGTTCTATGCTTTTATGGCAATTTGAGTGTAGCGGTAGCTTGCTCTCCACAACTGTTCCCTTTCTCGTCAAAGTTAGCTTAAGCATCTAGATACATAGCTGTATTTGCCTTTTTACGTCGTGTAACTACTCAAAAGGATGCAGAGAATTCCTGGAAGGATGCATTTGGTTATGGAAAAGGTATCTCTGTTTTTATATTACCCCCAAAACAATTCTGGTGCCTAGAGTACAAGGAAAATGTGGAGCTGCTGAAGTAGGTCCAGAGGAGGCCACAACAGTGGTCTGAGGGCTGGAGCCCCTCTGCTCTGGAGCCAGGCTGGGAAAACTGTGGGTTTTCACCTGGAGAGAATAGAAGGTTCCAGGGGGGACCTTAGAGCCCCTTCCAGGGCCTAACGGGGCTCCAGGAGAGCTGGAGAGGGACTGGGGACAGGGGATGGAGAGACAGGACAAGGGGAATGGCTTCCCAGTGCCAGAGAGCAGGGTTAGATGGGATATTGGGAAGGAATTGGTCCCTGTGAGGGTGCGGAGGCCCTGGCGGATGTTGCCCAGGGCAGCTGTGGCTGCCCCTGGATCCCTGGAAGTGTCCAAGGCCAGATTGGAGGGGACTTGGAGCACCCTGGGATAGTGGAAGGGTGAGCATCCATGTCAGGGGGTGGGATGAGATGAACTTTATGGTCCCTTCTAAACAGAATCATTCTGTGACTATAAAAGGAGACTGTTCATGGTTTGTGGTAATAATGTTTGAAAAGTAGCAGTTTGGGGTTTTTTTTGCAGTGTAGGTGGATATACACTTAGCAAGCTCAGAAGAAATTTAAAAGCTTCCAAAACAGGCCATCCCCCAAAGAACATGAGAATTTTCTTTCTTCATACACGTGTAACACCTGCAGATTCAATTATGTCTTCACTTTAGTATACTAGCAATTAACATTGACTAAGAAACTAAAGATAATATGATTGTAACAATTTTATGTGCTTGCGGTAATTATACAGAGTGTAAATGAAACAGAGGGCAGTTGTGCCTTTTAGAAAATCATATTATTAAAAAATTGGAAGTAGTTTATTGCTGTGTGTCATCTGCAAATGTGGTTAGTGTATATGTACTTGTATATCCTTGCTTGTGTGTATTTAGATGCCTTTATTGAGGAAAATAACATGCTCGATCAAACAACTAAAATTACGAAGTAAAATTACAAGAGGAATGAAAGTTTCAAGGAAAGAATTCATGTACTGCATATTTCTCTGTGGAATACCTATTTTTTTACAGTTGTCTTTTAAACTAATAGTCTACATTTGATGTGTTGTAAATTATAGTAGGAAGGCAGTTAAAAAAACAAAACAAAACACAAACCCCCTTTACTGACACAACTTCTGTGAGACTTACTCTCAACTGTGTTAATGCTTCTGCTGCAAACCAAATTTAATAATGGTTATTTGCTGAGAGTGTTGAAGGGCAGATTCTGATTTAGTGTTGTAAATCCACTGCTAGGAGGAATAAGTGGTTTGTTAAACTTTACAGATGACAACTGGAGGAGCTCAGATGTAAATTCAGTTTTTGGTAGTTTCACTGTTGTTTAGACCAGCTGATTTCTCTTCGCAATAGCAACATTCCATTTGCACGAGAAAGTGTTTTTGTTGTTTACAGTTCCTTCAAAAGTTTAGAAGTTCAGAAATCTTTCCAAGTACATGTGATTAGATTAAAGTTTTCACTTTGTTTGCTTTGGCTTTCTTACAGAAGAAAATGTTGTTAGCATTTAAATATAAAGCTTTTCCCGCTTACAGGAAATGAGAAGTATTTTTTCTAATTAAATTTCAGAGTCGTAGTGTACAGTAACTCTGAAATTTAGATGTTCAGATTAAGAAGACATTTCTAGTCGACTGTTGAAAAGGTAATTTTCCCTATGTAAATTGTTGCCACCTTGTACTTTGAATCTAAGTCTTCAGGAACTTTACTACTGGTAAATCGTCTTGAGTATTGTGTCCCTGTTTCATCTAGAAAGTGTCTTTTTATAGGACTTGTCCAATTCACCACTGGGAAGCTCCACAAAATCTGGTCTTTGTTAGGGCTATGAGTTCAAGGAGGGAGGTGTATTGTATGTGGGGTTTTTTTGCTATTTGCCAGAATTTATAATACTATCAATACTACTAATACATCGATAATTTTACATTTGATTATTCAATGCTTAGAATGCAACTGATTAAACAGAGTTCTTTTAACTTGACAACTGGAAGAGCTTAAATGTATGTTTTGTTAGAAACTGATGTGGAAACAGAACAAGTTGGCAACTGATTAAACAGAGTTCTTGTAACTTGAACTGGAAGAGCTTAAATGTATGTTTTGTGAGGAAACTGATGTGGAAACAGAACAGGTTGGTAAGTGGCAGCTTTGTGCTGATCAGAACCTCTCTTCAACCATGTGTGAAAGGTGCAAGGCCTTACCTTGTTCTTCAGTTGTGGTTTTATCTCTATTTTTCCACTGCTTTGTAGCATCAGTAGTCCGTGAACTAATTTATCTTAATACTGGCTAAATAAGACAAGATTTTTTTCCCCCCAGAAATTTTTGCCAAGCAAAGGACAGGTCGAAGCAGTAGCAGAATGCCCAGTCCCTGGGAAGTGGTCAGAGTCTGGCTGGATGGGACTTTGAACAACCTGGCCTAGTAAAAAATGTCCCTGCCCATGGCAGGGGGTTGGACTAAATGGTCTTTGAAGGTCCCTTTCAGTGCAAACCAGTCTGTGGTTCTATGAAACAGTGAAGTGGGTGCTCAGAGAGCTTGCATAAGATGCGTCTTGTTTATTGACAGGGCTCTGAACAAGTTGATGTAACCTCAAAGTTAATTGGGCTTTGAGCAGGACATGGGACCAGATGACCCCTGTAAAATCTTTCCAATCTACACAACTTTATGCTTCTATCATACAGAACTACGGAATTCCTAACTATAATCCTTTTCTTCCCCTTTGTCTCTTTTGTCCTAGGATTTTCAAAGGAGGAAGGGAGAATTAAAGAGGCAGTATATAAAGAATTGATGAGTCTGACCAGTGCTTCATTGCAAGGAGTATGTGGTGGTAGGGAGCTGCCGTTGTGTAAGGCTGAGAGGTATTGGATTTCTAAGAGTGATTCACTCTTACTGCTGTCCTTCCATGTCTTCAGTGAGATCTCTCTTAGTGTAATGCTGTCGCCCCGATCTGGCTATACCTGAATACCTTATCTTGTTCTCCTCCTTAGCTCTTCTGCCTTGTTGTATATCCTCTCAAAGATGTGTTACTCTGCTTTTGTGTTGGGCCTGTTTTTCCTCAGTTTGGGATCAGTTATCTTAAATTTGGATGCAGCATGGTGTCCTTCTTTAGGTGCAAAATACAGTGAGCACTGAACTGCTGGTCTCTATTAATCTTGGAACAAGTGTGTTTCATGCAGGTGGTCCCTCGTGTTCTATAGTTTGCCAATCCACTTTGCCACTGCTAAAAAACCAAAGCATTAGGTAGTGGCAGGGTTGGTGGGGGTAGTTGCATTGCAAATGAGATAAATAGTGAAATGTCTATTCATAGCAGGTGGAAAATTGAACAAATTTGGTGGGGTTTTTTTTGGTTGGTTGGTTTTGGGTTTTTTTGGGTGAGAGAGGGGATATGAGAGTGTCAGGTGAATACCTGCAGCTCATAAAATAAACACGTCGGATATGTATCCGTGTATGTCTGATCTGACCCTTTCTAAGGTAGGCACAAAGGTAACACCTGAATTAGTTCAACCTTATACTACAGTCTACCTAAGCTCTTGTGTGATTTAGCCAGAGAAATTCTAAGGGCAATGTATTTTGCATGATAAAGAGATGTTTTTTCCCCGTACATATTTAGAGACGTATTCTAGGTTTAAATTGTGTTTATTTTTGGAATGTTAAAAGCAGCCTGAACAAGGTGAACAGTGGGCAGAGGGCACATAGAACAGATTCAATTTATCAAGTTGCTGACGCTAAGTTCTGTAACAGGAAGAAGTAAAGACATAAGCAATGAAAAGAAAGGGTGGGAGGTATAGTTGAGATTGTAAAATATGTACTTGACAGGTGTTATGAAGTAATTTTTTCATAAAGGTGCTTGCAAGCTTCATCTAGTTTTCAAATATTTTGCTCCTGTGTACTTAACATCTTGAGGCAGTATGGCAGTAGTTGAAGTTCTGGCGATGCGATCATATGTGATTACATCCATATTTGTAATACAAAATTGTTTCTTCTGTGGCCCGGTTTCAGTATAAAATCAAGCTGCACCTTTGCATGTTTTAAAATTAGTCTAGAGTACCAACATTAATCTGCATTTCGAGACTCTGAAAGTTGCTATCTATGAATGTCTTCATTAAAGTCATGCTGTAATGAGCCTGATGATGGAGAGTATATTCTCATACTTGAGAGTTCTCACATGTGTGCATATAAATGTGTGTGTATACATATAAATGTTTATCAATATATATATGTGTGTGTATATGTATATATGATTGGTTTTATCAGTCCAGGTATAATCTGTTTGTCTGAGGACCTAGTTCTTTAGGTATTCTTTCAGTAAGTCAAGATTTTCTTTCCTCTTCTGACCCATCTGCAATCTGGATTTTTTTTAAAAATTGGTTTGCATATACATCAAGAGCTGAAAGTAGTTTTGCTGGTTTCAGTGAGGCTGTGATAGTTTATACTGTGTAATAAGTGTCTTACCAGGCGTGGTTTGTTTATTTGGAAAAGAATAAAGTAAATTGTGATGGTGTGCATGTACATTATGTAAATACAGGTGCTTTCTAACTCTTTTTACGTGTTTTGTCAGTATTCAAAGGTTTTCTTTTTAGGTTTTCCAAAGGTAATTTCTTTAAGGCAAGCACAACAGTGAAAAGGATGTACAATTTGGAGTTTTAGTATTCTTGCACAATTCAGAAGAAGTAAGGAAAAGGTGTGTTAGAGTACAGCTTAAATGCGTATCAGTTGAATAAAGCATAGGCTTAGAGCTAGTTGAGGGCTGTTATGTATCATCTGCATTAGATATTTTACAGAGGTGATGTCAAGGTGAAAGCAGACTTGCAGAATGGTTGGAAATCATTGATATTCTGACTCTGAGGCTGTAAATGGCTCTGTGGCAGATGGAGGCTTTGTCAAGGAAGAAAAATGGCAGCTCTGCAACATCGTAGATGCTTTTGCTTAGCAGCTCAGCACATAGCCTGTGACCTTCCAGTGTTCAGGAGTTCCTTCTGTGCTTTAATAAATTGTCCTCCATTTTAACTCCCTAGAAGTAGATAAATAGTAGTCATTGTAATTCAGTACAATTTGTGGTATTTCATTGCGAAAAAAACGTAAGCCTGCTTTATTGCTAGGTATTAAAAGTAAGCTTTGAAAGATGCTTACAATTTCTGCATTGAAGTGCCAGTAATAGCGTTTAACTAAGCATTGTGTAATACTGAAAATAAAGGTGTTAATGTATGACTACTAGTACAGCACAATACAAAATCTGGATATGTATATGTGTATATTCTGTATGTGAATATGTGTATATATTTATGAATAGTCTCTGGAATATTTGAAACACTATAAAACGGGCAGTGTTAGTTTTTGGAATACGTTCGTACTGCAAGTGTCCGTATCTCTGATTTATTGCAGCAAAATACAGAATTTTAGACTGTATACTGAAGTAGCTATTTCTGGTTAGCTCAAAAAGAAAAAATACAGTTGATTAATTCGGACTAATTTCTGAGTTCATGCTTTTCTTACTGATAAAAATTTGAATATGCTTTAGCACCTGGCATTATCTTATTCTGTGGGGTGTTGATACAGTTTCATCTGTATTCTTGTCTATATTTTTAATGTAAGGGTTCACTTTTATTAGTAGAATAACTGGTTTCTGTATTCTCATGCCTATGAAATTTATGCCAGGTTGTGTGAGTTGTGAAGTTTTATGTTGTGTGCTTAAGGGATATGCATGATTGCCTAGTGTCAACAGCGATGTACCAGAATCACTTATTTCATATGTACAGCAAATTTGCATATGTTAGTCTTTCTCATTTAATCATCTGAATTAAGGCTGTATCATTTAATAGTTTTCTGTATTCTTAGGTTCCATATCCACTAGATTGATCCCTAATAAAACCAGGGATATCAGTTGCTGTAGTTTATGGCTTCAAGAGCCTGTAACATCTTGTAGAAGATGCTCAGTTGGATTGTTGATCTATACTACATGGCAGTAAGTCATTGTTAAAAGTGTAAGCTTTTCACAACTATCGTCTGCTAGCCATACTCTTTAGCCTACTTGACAATTGTTGGAGTTACAGAAAGCAATCATTGTTTATCACAAAAGAAAATGACCTATCACTTTCAAGGGTCAAGGTTGTTGCATTAGAGCTTCTTTATTCCAGAGCCTGGAGGTCATATAGTTCTTGCTTTTATATTAATCATGCCTCCTCTATCTCTTCAGCTTCAGTCATTTTGAGATGTAATGTGGATGGCTTTGTTGCAGAAGGACAAATGCTTCATAGTTGAAAGAAGCGTTTCTGATAGTATGTGATAGTTTTCATTAGGACATAGTAATGCACGAATGAGAGTAAGATCTCTTCATATGGCATATGCCTGGATGTTTGTGTCCTGTAGCCATGTATCTTTAAAAGTGAGAGAAATGGAAGTAAAAATAAGGCCATGTTTTATGCTTTTAGCTTTCAAAGGCTCTTAATGACATAGGTGCTTGTTAACTTAGCAGTGGAGCACATATGAAGACAGTTTATGGAAATTTTTATGCTTTCAGTTACTTAGCTAGTTCATTATGTCCAGTATCTTGATGGTATTCTTCCTGGGTTGTGTAGACACCATTTGATATGATTGGCTTCAGGGGTGCTTAAGTCCATATTCTGACATGTAATTATTTTTCTCCTCAATTTTTTCAGTGGTCTTTTATGCCTTTTGGGGTTTTTTTTGATGTTGTGGTGGCTGTTGTAAGTATAGAATGACTGAATGGCATCTTTACATCCCCCAGAAAAAATAAATTACAAATTACTTCCATTTATTCCATGAGAATTCTGTGTGCAATTTTTGTATGCTAGAGTAAGTAACTATTTGTCCTTTCCTTTTCACGAAGTTAGGGTTTTATAGTGTTAATGGAAAAAAAAAAGGAGAAAAACAAGGAAACACCATGTCACATGTGTGACCCCCCCCCCCTTCTGCCAAAAAAAGCCAACCCTACCAAACAAGTCAGCAAACATTTATTCTCTCTTGTTTTGTATTACGTTTTGATATGACTTGGGAGCTTATCAACAATAATGCTAACTGGATAGTACCTTATAGTAGTCATGTGTTATTTGGATTAATTCAATTGAAAAAAAATCTGTAAAATGAGAACAGTAGAAAAAAATAGTGCGCTGTATTCTTGTTTTAATAGTTTTGGGGTGATTTCAAAACATAGGTTTGATACTTTTGGAGCTAGGGGTGCAAACAAGTTGCTTTTTATCTATGAACTATGAGACAATATATAACCCGCAAAACTAAAATATGGTATTAGTATAATGAGAGAAAAATGTTTTTTAAAATATCTTTGTAATTTTCAGCTTGGAATAGTAGAATAAATAATTCCATTCTGTATTCATCTCTTCTTCAGTAAGGTGTTTTACGTACCTGTTACATACAGTGCATACTTTAACATACTGTCCCTGAACTTGATGGATTGTTCAACTTTTTTTCATTATGGTCTTGCATGTTCAGGCAAAGAAAATACACTTGTATTCATGTAAGGATGCTAAATTCTGTCCTGTTTAATCATTAGATAAATAGAGAGGGTATTTTCCTAAAATGTGGTGTTCTGGTAAATTCTTGTATTAAGGGGCATGCTGCTTGATCTGTGAAGCTATAGTTTGTTCCAAGTGACAGCCAGTTTTTATTAGATGTTCCTACAGTTTTACAGAGGAAATAAAACTCCTTTGTTTCTATAGTAGTACCTACTGATTTTTCTTTCAAGGCTATGTTAACAATGCTGATAGAAGCTATGCAATTAGAATTGACATTTAGCAGTAAGCAGAGAAAGAAATTTTGTAAAATAAAAAGTGCTGTACATACAGTGTTAAAATATTTTGCAGTATTGCTGTACTTGAAGCACTGAAACCAGGAGGACAGGATACTTGAAAGGTCGAAAAATGAGAGAAAGAACAAATGATGCAAAAAGAAAATGACACTGAGGTCTTGGTTTAATACAAATGTATTCCAGGTTGATGGCTGATTTCATTAGCAAATCTCATTGTTATGCAATGTCTGTTCTTCTGCAGCAAAATGAATATTGTATTCTCAGAGGGTCTGTGTGCGTATGTGTACTTTGATGATAGATAAAGAATACATTTATTGTTGTTCCAAGCTTTTAAAACTTCTGAAATATCTATAGTTTCAAAATAATTTAATTTTAACATTCCAGTAACGTAGTAAATTAATGGTTATTTTTGTGGAAAGTAGCAGTTTAACCCTCCTTCTAGGTGCATTTCTCTGCCGTGCTTGCTACTGTGGAGAGCTGTGAACTCCTGGCACAAGAGCCCTCTGTGGCCAAAAGGACTTGCCTCTGAGACAAGCAACCCGCCTCTAGGTTATGGTGACCAAGTGAACCACCCCCAGCCTGCCTTGCTTCCTTATGGTAATATGTTGTACCCAGTTGGCTAACTGGTTTCTACCCCGGCCCCTGCCTTTCCCATAGAAAGGCCCTGAGTCTGCCCTGAAATCCAGGGAGCCTGTCCCTGGCCTTCCCTTCACAGAGACTGCTGGACAATTAAAGCTACCTCTGTGGAGCTGCCGTACAAGGCTCCTGTCTCTCTGTCCCCGTGTTAGCCTCGGGGGATTTCACAAAGAGCTGAATCACAAGAACTGAAATCTCCTGTAGCTGAGAAGTCGCTACACTTGCTGAAATTCCTCGCTGTCCAGGGAGGCTTGCCCTCACCCCTAGAGGAGCTGTTCCTTGCAGGATGCTCTCTCTAGGAAGGTCATGGCATACTGGTGCTTGACCAGCATCAGACCTCTCTGCGACATGCTACCTATGTAATCTTTTCTCCAAAATCTTGTTTGACCAAATAGCAGTTAATACTGAGTTTATCCACTGCCGCCCCATACATATATGTAAAGAAAATTAAGAATATTGGTTTCTTTAATGCTTTTTAAAATGGATGATAGTAATGTATGCAGAACATGGAAATAAATGTAATCTTGGTTTCAAATCTCATAAAACTCAAATGACTATATTTTGATATGTTATATTGAAAAATATTAGCAAAACTTTATGGTAAGATACAGCAACTTTATTATAAAATGGCATGTTTTGGTACATAGGACAATGTGTTCCTTGAGATCCTGATATATTTTAGTTTGTTTTGTTTCCAAGTTGCTAGTTAAAATCATTCGGTAGTACTAAGACATTTTGGTAATCTAAATGCTAAAAATGAAAAGGAACATACAAGAAGATTTTGATGCAGGAAAATTAAAATGTACTGAAATTATTTAATTCAGTTATTTTTCTATGCTCTTTGAGTATTTATTCCATGTGTATATACTTTGTAGGGTTGTAATCTAGTGGCAAATATTTGAAATGCTACTAAATAAGTGATGGTTTGGGTTTTTTAGTAGTTCTGTGATTAGTTTTAGGTAATGAGCCTGCATGAATAATGATTTTGGGCACTGAAGTAATGTAAAGAATAAGCTGGTTTTCTGGGTTTTTGTGTGACTTCTATGTGCCCTGAAACAATTCTGTACTTACTAGGCTTTTGGTAGAGATGGATTTAATAAGAGTAGAATATGGCTCTTTCTGTGTGATGGTTCACTGGTAGCTATTGTGTTTATTCCAAATCCAAGATACCATTTTAAGGATCAAATGAACAGATGCAGTGTTCATGCATTTTGTAAACAATTCAGTGAGGACCAAAGGGCCTTTAAAATAAAGCTAAATCATGAGCAATATGATCCATAAATGTGACCAGGATATGTGGGATGTAGAACAAAGAGAAGATCGTTGCCTCTCCCTTGGCTTTGGTAGGGCTATAACCAGTGTAAGGATGCAGGCTGCTTACTGTCAGCTGATGGGTTTTAAAGATTGGTTGATGTAGCTGTTCTTGGTGGTGAGAAACTATTTGAAATAAGGTGATCTGTCTCTTGTGGTGCATCTTTGTTTCCAGTTGTGGAGACCGCTTTAGATCAATCCAGTGGTACTCAGTGTAACAGTGGAACTCAAGAGTGGGCTCTGTACAGTAGCATATGCAGGGAAAAAATGGTACCGAGGCTTGTAAATGTTGGCAGAGAGCCTGAATTCATAGGGACACAGGTAGGACTTGGTTTGGTGTGCCATTACATGAAGTTCTCTGAGGAGTAAAAGGTGGTTGAGACTTTTGTCACAGGCTGAATGTGAGGAAGAAAGTTGGTTGTTGGGTCCATCCTTTGTGGACATACCCCTCTTTAGCTGGAGGTCACTTCTATTAACTTGTTAGTTTTTCTTGAATAAAAAGATGATTTAGAATCTCTGTTATTCCTTAGGTAATGAATTGTCCCTTTTGTCTCCTCTTTACGGGTCCATGCAGTTAGTGTCAGAGGATTCCAGCTAAAATTGCTAGAAGCGAAAGACAGACTAATACTGCATCTGAAACTTTTATAAATAAATACATTGATTTAATAAAGTGCAGGAAGTTTATGCTCTCCAACACCACTGATGCAGGTTGTGTTCACAGGTGATGCTGGATTTAGGTATTGGGCCTGTATTCGTAAGTATTTGCTATTTTGAGCAAGTATTTCTGCTATGAAGTAATATGTGTTTCTTGCAACAATTTTGAAGTTGGATCAAGTGCCTTTGCACCTCTCTCCTGTTATACAAATAATTTTTCTCGGATTGCATGTTGTGGTTCAAGCCCTTGTGCTGTTATTTTAGGTCACTGTAACAGTTTCACTTGTATCAACAGGTTGTCTAATAAGTTATATTTATCCCTTGCAGAAGTTCTGTATTCTGTTTTTGGACCAAATACTTTATTCTAGTTGCTTAGGAGAAGTGAGCTTTTTGTTCTGTTAGTCAAGGTTTTTATTTTGGGGGGAGTGTTCTTGTTTGTGTTGGGGGTTGCTTTTTCTTTTTTTTCCCCTTTTAATTTTCATGGTAACCTAGGACCCTCTTCAGTTCCACCATGAAAATATGATTTTTAAACTGGAGCTTGTAGAAATTAATTTTTGGAATGATTATAGGTAGGGAACAACCTGTAATCTCTTCTCAATGAATCATTGCCGTGCATTTAGTCCATATGCGATTATTTATTTTTGTGGGGGACAGGTGTTTGGCAGTTTCAGAAAAGGCATTTGGATTTTTTTTCTTTTAAAATTGTGTTAATTAAATAATTCTTATGATTTCTGAATATTGTGAGTAGATTTCTTTAATTGTGCTTTTTTTTGGATGTTGATGCTTAAATTCACATGCAGTGATTAGAGTTTGTTTTTCTCAGTTGCAGATTTTTCCAGGGTTGTTTCAGGTTATGGTTTCATAGCACTTTTACATTCCAGAACAACTTGGGGAGCAGTTTGTTCTGGAGAGAAGGAGAGCGTGTGTGCGTACATAAGCATCATTTACAAGAAAATAAGGATATTTTTCTTGGGCTTGGCATAAAAAAGAAAACAGTGAAGCCCGGCACTGATACTTGCGTAACATTGTGGGAAAAATTTCCTCATAGTTCAGTTGGTTTTATGTTTTTCTGCTGCCTTTTCCCCTCGTGTAATTAAAGTACAGATGAAGCTGCATACTTCACCTGAGCTGGTTTTGGTCTGCGAGCAGCTGTGTTACTGGTGATCCAAGTGCTCCACCTGCCTTTCAGTTTGTTTACCAGGAAATAAAGATGTGTAAACTGCAGGAAGCACTGTTTGACCCTCTCTGACAGTATCTCATTACAATAATTGCTAATCTCTGAATAAGACAGCCATGTTTTGTGTGTAACACAGAGGGAGCTTGTGGTAGATTTTAGATGCTTCCTTAAATACAGCTTTGTCAGCACTTGCTTGGATTTCATTTTCAGGATAGCTTTTGACAGTAGGCATCTGGCGACCTTTGGGCTCAGCAAACTCGGACATGATAGCATGCGTGCTTTCTTCCTTCTTGACTGAAAAAGAAAGCAAACAACAAAAACCTCCAAGACCAAACCCTCGGCTTGTTTTGGAGTGCTGTCACTGCTCTGTAGCGACAGGATAATGGCTACTTCCTGATTAAACCCCTCTCCACAGTAAGCTGTTCATGTTCTCTATCTATTCTCCTGTAATGCCAAGTGTTCAGTGCTTTTCTTCTGTGCTTCCTTCCCCCTCCTTCTCCCCCTGCCTGCCCGCCCTCCCCTCAGCCTTCCCTGGGTTAATAGTTTGAAATGTTTATAGATTAAAGAAGAATACAAAAAGAATATGTAGAGTAGCAAATTTATTTTTTTTTTTTTTTTTTTTTTTTTTTTTTTTTTTTTTTTTTTTTTTTTTTTTTTAATTCTAGGACAACTACTGCTTCTTGTAATGCTTATCTGATAGTAGCGATGAGCAAAAAATCTGCTTTTCATGAGATTGAAAAACCCCAAACCATTGAAGTCTATTTAGGTTTTAGACAACTGGTCTTAACTTCATGAAGAATTCTGATGAATACTCACTGGACAAATGCAGTGACATAGAATGCGAATTTGTGTCATGCAGATTCTGAAGTAATGGTATTTTCATAATATTTTTATCACTTCCAGAACTGTTTCCTGTCTAACAAACCTAGTCTTCAAATAAAACAGAACAGCCTTTTTGTCACCTTTGCTTATATGATTGTGTAAGTGCTGTTTCTATGTTTATTACAGTTGATGAGTTATTTTTACTTCAAGTAATTTCTCGGCTCTTGCTGGTGAGGACCAGGTGAGTGTGAGCTATCACTCAGTGCGCAGGTGTGGTTTTATTTTTCTCAGGAGTATGAGTCTAACAGATTTCATATTATAAAACAATGGTTACAGTGGGTTTTTGGTCTTACTTGGCTTGTTAAATGGGTCTGCAATGATTTTATTTTTGTTAAGGTTGGCCTTCTGTTGTGCTGGTAAAAATGGCATAGCATTTGTGATAGTGCTGTACGCTGTACGTGTTACTGGAGTTCTATAGTATATAATACCAATGCGTGTTCATGGTTATTTTGTGGAAGTTTAGAAAAGTGCTAAATTAAATTTTGCAGTTCTAATATAAATTAATAATAAAATAATACTGTGTTCTTGGTACCAAAGACTTTATTTTTTCCGTTTGTAAACTAGAGTATGAAAAACCTTGCAGTGAATTCCTAACAAAAATCATTGTTGCTTTTCAAAGGTGCACTTTTTCTATTATCGTATCTTACGTGGAAATAAAATGATGTACAATTTCATTTAGCAACAGGACATACCCACTGTGTTAACAGAAACTGGAACCAAAAGTGAAACATGGAGGAAAAAGTATGATTCAGTTAAAAGAAAGAGATGTTTTTATAATAGATGGTTAAAAAATAGATATTGAATTAAACAGCTATTATTAAAAAACTTGTGAAGTAGACAGCGTATATGAGAAATCTGTTTTGTTCACACTGGGAAAACTAAGTAGGTGAGGAACAATGTTCCTCCAGCTTGGGGTATAAAAAGGTTTTTGGACATGCTTGATCGATTAGTTCACACGAGTTGTTAGCTATAGAGAAAAGGGTGTGGACAATGGAGTGGCTAGAGCATGTAGATACAGGTCTATTTTAAGGAGAACAAGGCAGGAAAAGTGCCATGGGGAAGAAAGGAAGAGGGGGTCAACATACATTATTTTTTTAAAAGGTTGTCTTCTCACGAATTGGTGAAGACCTGGTATTGGGAAGCGATTGATTTGAACTCTTCTTTCCCCAAAATACTTATGCTGTATTCTGAGGATTAGTGAGGAATGAGTGCCCGTCTCTATGAAACTCTGACCTTTTCATCTTGCTAACATTGACTGAAAGATAAAGGTTTCACAGGATAGCCATAGGTTTTATACACATGCTGCCTCCCTTACAAGCCCTTTAATACTGTTATTTAATTTGGAAGCCCAGTGACCAGGAGTACTGTTCTATACTAATGTCTCTTACAAAACAAGATTCCATTGATTTTTTTTTTAACAAAATACTGAATTGCTGCTGTTAATAGATAAACTTTATATAGTCTGATATTCCAGATAAGTTACGGTAGTGCTTAATATTGACTCTGTCTATGAAATATCCTAGTTTGGGTACCAGCAAAACATGTGTATTGTCTTCCAGCGGACTTCCTTGTGTCCAGCCGTCTTCTTGTATCCCTGCTCCGTTCTTTCCAATGTCCTACAATCCAGGTGTTTTGAAAAGGTTTCCCATGCTATTTGTAATCTTTTTTCATATTCTGCCTCTATAGAGACTCTTAAAGCTGGTTGCCTCACAGCTGACCTTGTTGGTTCAAGCTTTGGCCTAATTTACAGAACCTGGTTCCTGCCGAACAGGCAGAACAGCCCTGATGGGAGCTGTAGGAGCTGCATTACCTGGGTTGCCTGGGGGAAGGGAAGTGTATGAGGCAGCAGTGGCCAAGGGATACAGCTGTTTTTGTTGTGCAGGGAAGGGCAGATCCTAACCCTGGGCCCAGCCATAGGCCCTCATGGACCTCTTGAATTGAGTCTGGGTAGCAGGGGTTGGGGCTGCTTAGGGTTCCTGCTCCCACACCCCACAAGAGAGCTCCAGTTTTTTCTGTCAGATACGACCATCATTGACTGCTTGGCTTTGCAGAGTGCCTTTAAATTTTGAAAGAATGGTTTATTGCAATGTGTATCACTGTTAATTTGTAAAAGGTTTTCAAGCTTTGCAAGAAAACAATATCTGGTACGGCAAAAATGGACTCATGTGTTTTAACCAATGTTCTTTAATCATGTAGGAAGATGTAACGTTTAGCATGTGGCTTTGTTAGAGCCTGAAATCTCGATACAGTACTTTTGTTTTGAAGATGGACGTGTGGATGGCTTATTATCTTCTTTCTTTCCAGTTTGTGAAAATAAAAGTGCGATCTTGGCAGGGATTTTTTGTGTCTAGCCGCTTCTTTCGAGTTTGTAAATAACATCAAGATGTCAGATTTGCATCTGCTTGGTTTGTAAAAATAATGTTGTGAATGGAGTCAGCCAGAATAGTCTTCTGACACAGTAATACCTGCTGTAGCTTCTGTTGAGGCTTAATTTTATTTCTTTGTATCTTAAGACCCCCATTATTTTTCCTTCTAGTTATTCTGTTTACCTAAACTTAAGTGGACTCTCTTGTTGTTTTGTGGAGGTTTGGTTTTGTTTTGCTTAAATGTCTCAGTTTTTAAAAAGATTGTGATACCTTTAAAATTGGAAGAAACAATGAACAAATTAGCTAAGAAAGATATTTTGGAAAACGGGGTGGATGCTAATGATGAAGCTGACTCAAAACAATGGCTGTTATGGCACGTAACACTTCCTTCAAGAACTGGTTCTGGGTTTCCAAAGAGCCATGAGAGTGCAACTGCATGAAAATGTGGAAACCATTTATCTGCGTCTCAGCCTGTTACTGGGAACTACTACATTCCTGCTAGATGACAGTGCAGTGTGCTTTTAAGAGTTCAAAACTGAGGAATTAGCATTCCTCAATGATAAGTTTTTTAGTCAAGGTGCCAAAACTCAGTCAGTGACATGAGAGGCTGATAGACTTCTTTGCTCTCCCGTGGGCTAAAACTAGTTTTCGCTAGCATTGGAGAACCTAATGTACAATTTACGTGTTTGGCTTTTTCTCTTTTTGTTCAAACATAAAATGATATTAACGTTAGAATAATGAGACTGAAGTTTGGTGCTATTCTGAAACAAAATCAGGACCCTTTGCAAAGCCTGAGGCTGGTACAGGAACACATTGAAAAGAATTGTTTCTTCCGAATGCTTTTCTGGAACTCTGACTTGGTATCCATAATTCATTTCTCATCAGAGTATGCTGGTGGTTATAGTTTTTAGCAGTATTTGAAGGACTAGAATAGTAACTTAAATTGTTAGGATGAAAAAACAAACTCCAAACAAGCAAACCCCCCCCCAAAGGTTTCCAGGCCATTTGTTAGGAAGGACTTTGACTACCATCCTTGCCCCTTCTTACTTGTTAGAATATAGGTGGTCTGTAGGTTTAGGACTGCAGGGTAAAAGAACCCTTTCCTCAGTGTCTTTTTTCTTACAGGGCAGTGCCCGTGGACTAGTTCTGAGCTCGTTATTTTGGCACATGTGGAGTTCATACAGCCAACAAGATATTTGGTTTGTAGTTACTTCTTCCCCAAATTACTTTTTCCCCAAAGTACAAATCCGAAGTTTTCTCTATGCAGTCATTTCTTTGTCTTTTTTTCTAGCATGAAGCAAAATAATACCAAGTGGGCAAACCACATCGTTTGTACTGAGTCCTTTTAAGAGTTTTTGTATATATATATGAGAAGATACTTTAGGCTTCACAAAGTTAGCTGTTGGTTTAATGCCGTCTATTATTATTTGGCAAAATTAGGCAAGACTCAGTTATAGAAGTACTAAAAAGCATGGTTGGTGCACGCGCTGTTGAATTTTAACAATTCCTAGACAAGCCTGTGGCAGATTTTTCCATCATGGGTTCAGCAGGGCACTTCCTCTGTAGATGTTTTCTCCAGCTCTGTAATTGGAGCTAAGCCTCCATTTTGAGCTTGAGATCAAGCCTGGCTTTTGAACCATGGGAAGAGGTGTATTATATGATGGCTCAACAGGAGCTAAGTTTCTGAGTGGCAAAATACCAGCAGAAAATTTGCCTCTGACAGATTAAAATTCAGGTTTTGGAAAAGCACAGGAAAAAAAAAAGGCATTGACTTCAGCTGTCCCAGTTATTTTACTGATTTTTGAACTACTGTTGCATAGGATTTCTAGTGCAGGTTCCTGTTCTTAGGGTGGTTCAGAGCCATCCTAAGCAAGAATTTTTGCTGTTTATTTAAAAAATGTTGTATTGAGTATCAGTATGCAAAGATTAAATAATACTTCCTAATTTTAAAATTATAGAGGTAGTTATAGAAAGTTTGCTCAGTGCCTTCACAAGCTGAAGTAATAGTATAAAATGCTAAGTCTTGCTTCTGTAGAACAAGATGTAGCAGTACTAGAATCTAGTGCAAATGAACCCAAAGTTATTGAAGTATTATAACCAGAATATTAAAAAGAACCAAAAGGTATGTGGGGAATGAAAGATTGTGCTTTTACGTAGAAACTGGAAACATGTCTTTAAGCTGAACTGTTAGCCATGAAATTAAAAACTGATACTCATCCCAAGATAGTATAAAATATTGCAGTGATCTGTTTGTTTGTTGGTTTGGGGTTTTTTTAGGAACAGAAAGGTCCGTAAAACCTCAGTTCTGAAATGATAAATCCTTTGTTTTGTTTGATGACAAAATCTGGTGAACGTGCCTCTTTGGGGCATTTACCAAACTGATGCCAGAGAATCTTTGCATTTGAATATTCTTCAGATGCTATTATTTCAGCCTCTGCAGTTACGACAAGAGTCCAGGCTTTGCATCAATTTCGTGTGGTACCACTATTTATTTGCTGTTTAGAATCTGCTTAGAAGCATTGGAATACAGACATGTAGTGCTGTCATCTCCACTGCATGAGCGAGGTCTCCATAAAGCCTTAATGTGTGCGCAGGGTTGCACTGTACTGTTGCCACCCTGGTATCTAAATCATGACTGCTCCTCTTCTTGAGCTGGATGAATTGCACAGCTTTTCCATTGGTAAAAGTAACTTACAGGATGGTTGCTTTCTTGTCACGTGAAATTTGCTCTGCTGCAAGAAGTGGATTGGGCAGCTGCTTCTGTAGGGTGAGCATTCCTGACTGAAAGTGTGTACATCTGTGTAAGAAGCTATCCCCAGCCATCTGCTTCTGTGTTTTGAGGGTGGTGGTGTCAACTTTTCCTTTCCTAACCTATCATGGAAGTGAAAATAAGGTGAAGGGATGTGTGTTCTTAATAAAAACAGTAACTGCTAAACATGGATGTATGAAGTTGATAACCTCATACAGAATAACAGATAATGCAGATAGATTTGATTTTAGGAGGGTAGGTTTAGATTAGATGTTAGGAAGAAATTAAGGGTGGTAAGGCGCTGGCACACGTTGGCCAGTGAGATTGTGGACTCCCCATCCCTGGCACTGTTCAAGGCAGGGTTGGATGGGTCTGTGGGCAGCCTCATCCCGTGAAAGGTGTCCCTGCCCGTGGTGGGATGTGTGTGTGTCTGTAATGAAATGAGCTTTTAAGGTCCTTTCCAACCCAAACCATTCTCTGATTCTGTTTATATATTTGTTTAAACCAGACTCTTAGTGTTGTGATTCTGGGTTGCTTCAACATTAGGTGCCTCTGTGCAGTACTGTGTTGCCTCATGGGTACTTAGTGTGGCCATGCACTTTTCGTGGTACAAATTGGATAGATTAGATTTCTTGCCCAGCATTATGCAGCTTTCAGAGATGCAATCTGAGTTTTGTCCAGAAGTGAGGCTTATGAAAGATTGTAGTTTTAGCCTGACCTGTGTGCCCCTCCTCCTTCCATGGCATGTAAAGTAAGTGGATTATAATGCCCTCTGTCATTTTTAAGTATTCTTTCTTTACCATAATCATAAAGATCATGAAATGTGTGAATGCAGAAATATTCAAAGTGATGCTTATTTCTAATGGAAAGCAACACAGTTACTTGTAAAATGGGAGAAAATAAGTTTTTGTGTTGCAACTTATTTTGCATGTATGTTTAATGATGAGTTTATCCTGTTGGATAGAGTCAAAATAGATGCATTGTTTAAAATGTCATTTTATCCTAAGTCTATTTAAAATGGCCACTACGTATTACTAAACAGTAGAATGGCAACTGATTCCTTTCTCTGTTTCTGTTTTTGCCAGCCCAGTCATGACTCAGTTATACTGAACTTAAGAGTTAGATCTGCTTTGAAGTGGCTTTTAGTAAGTCACCATATGTGGGTAAAGACTGTTAAAACAAGTATTTATGGAATTGTGATATATTTGTGATTTTATGAGTGTTTTCACTGCTGTAGATTCTGATGCAATAAACAGTGAGTTGTCGTATCACTAATTGAATATGGCCTGATATGAGTCAGGGGAAGGCTATAAAGCCCATTTAGAATGTAATGCAGAAACGTACAGTCTGCCTCACACAGTATAACTGGCAGTAACGTATTGGTGCATAGAAGTGTCTTTGTATGATATCTTTGAAACACAAGCCAGTCCTGCTGTTGGTTCACAAAAAAAGGTTTTATTGCGGTGATCGATTTAGTAAAAGAAGTTTTGTTGTGGTGACTTTTTCTCGCTAGAGAATTTTACATAAAGTACTTAGAGTAAATTATCGAAAGTGACATAATTACAGTGACATTCTGCAAAATTTGCAATATGTAGCAGTTAACTGGGCTTTCATGATTTGTACAGTATTTCAGACAAGTAAAATGGATCTCATTAATTAAATCAGCACTTGTATTTGAGTTTAAAAATCTCAGTGTGTAAAACATCACAGCAGTAGTAGACTGTGGGTTGGAAGGCCTGTGACCAGACCTTGTTTCCAGAGCAGGAAGCATCACTGGGAGCCTCTGGTGTCCGTAGTTTGTCTGTAGGGAACTGCGCCCATTCCTGTGGGTACCTCACTTCCTTCTCACCTGAGGTTTGGTTAGTGTGCTTGCTTGTTTTGTGGGTTTTTTGGTCACACCACTGGTTTTAAACCCACTCCTCCCTGGTTCTGTGGCCTCTGTGGAAGGTGTGGAACCCACAGCTACTGCTTGGCCTGCTGAGTCACCTCTGAGCTGGCACCCATGCTCTGCATTTACCTTCTGAGCATGACCTCTGTGGACGCTGCATTTTGTATTTGTGATGTGCTGGACCACGTGTTCTGAGAGACTCTGATGTGCTTCCCTTCATCAACTGCAAGATATCTGGCATCAGAGCACTCGTTGACAGAATAACCAGTGGCAGACTGACAAAAATATTGCTGAAAGGCAAGAGAGCACAATATTATGGGACTCTTCTATAGTTTGTGGTCATAAAGTTGTTACGAATTTCACTTGGTCATTGAGAAAGACTGAAGTATATTTTTACCCAGCTTCTTTTTTGCTGTGTTAGAGGTAATAACTGAAATAATGAAGCAGCACATGGGAGTGTAAAAGTTAAACTGGAATTTGGAGATGTGTTAGTCTACTGTATAGATGTTTTCAAAACACACTTAACTGTATTCACGCATCCCAGCTAACACTGAGAGGATACTGTATCCATGACGCTATCCCGTGAAGGGAATTACTCATTTGTACCTGTTTAAGAAAGGGGTTTTTCTTCTGCATTAGGGTACATTTCAGTGAAGATTTTGAGCATAGAATAGGTAGGTGATTGACTGTAAAGACATTTCGACTTGATATATTTGAAAATGATTTGGTTGCTGTTTTCTTTAGCAAGCCTTTATCTTTTTTTAGTGTTTCTATTTTTATTAAAACTTAGTAATTTTTTTTCACAAAAAGACAACAATTTCTCGTGTAAAGCTTCACATACTTCCCTTCTTTGTTCCTTTTTACTGACAAGTTACTTTCTGTTTTCATTGAGTTCAGTTGCATTAAGGATTGTTATTCACCATGGGAAATTCTTGGAAAATAGCTGGAGTTTTGGGCAAAACATTGGGAGGAACTGCATAAATCACTACACCTGGAAAGTTTTAAAAGTCAGGTTTTTTTCCTAGTTTTACTTACTGATTTTTGTGTTTTACAAATTTGAAAGATTAAAAAACAGTCATGAAAGTTCATAAGTATTGACTGACAAAATAACTTCAGTGGAACAAATGTCTCACTTATACTTGAGGTTAAAAAGAATATGGATCTGCTGTAACTGGTATGGACTTTTTTAGTCACAGAACACATTAGGTCTGCAGTGTAATTATTGCTGATCCTGTCTAATGACTGTTTTGGGGATTATCTCTTTTGGAGTTAGCCATCTGTTGTGGTTAGAGTAATTAACTAAACATAATTAAGGGTTGACTTAGTTTGAAATCAAAAGTATGTATGTCTCTGGGAAAAGAATGCAATTTCTTACATTCAGAATAATTCAGAAATATCAATATTCCAGTTCTCTATTAAGGACATGAAGCAAGCAGCTAAATTAAAGACTGAAAAAGCACCCTCTCAAAAACACTTCCCAGACCCCTGCGAACTGAAATAAAAGGGGCATGGTGTGGGTGAGAAAGAGAGGGGAGCCTTAAAAGGGCAGCTTATTACTGTTCTCCCAGTTCTTACTTGATCAAACATATGGCTTATGTTGGTTAAAAGCTTGCAAGTATAGCTAAATTTACTTTTCTGTATTGAAAAAGTATTGATTTGCTAAGGATATCTTCTTATTTATGACTCAAGCATGGATTGCTTGTAGGTGGCTCTTAACTATGCTTATTTGTAAAATACATTATATGCTCACATCTCAGGAACTCTGGGCCTGTCAGCCTGACCTCAGTGCCCNAGCCTGGGTGTGCCCAGGTGGGCAAGAGGGCCAAGGGCACCTGGTTTGTATCAGCCCTAGTGTGGCAGCAGGACCAGGGCAATGACATGTAGCTGGCACTGCTGAGGCAACTCGCGTGCTGTGCCCAGTTCTGGGTCCGTCAGGAAAAGGAGGACACTGAGGGGCTGGAGCAAGTCCAGAGACTGGAACGGAGCTGGAGAAGGGGCTGAAGCAGCAGGAGCAGCTGAGGGAGGGCTCAGCCTGGAGAAAAGGAGGCTCCTGGGGACCTTCTCCTTGTCTCCAACTCCCTGATGCGAGGGTGGAGCCCAGTGGGGGTCAGGCTCTGCTCCCAGGGAACAGGGACAGGACAAGAGGGAATGGCCTCAAGCTGTGCCAGGGGAGGGTCAGCTTGGACATGAGAGGAAGTTCTTCATGGAAAGGGTGGTCAGGCACTGGAAGGGGCTGCCCAGGGAGGTGGTGGAGTCCCCATCCCTGGAGGTGTTCCAGGAACGACTGGACGTGGCACTCAGTGCTCTGGGCTGGATGACAAGGTGGGATCAGGCACAGGTTGGACTTGATGATCTTGAAGGTCTCTTCCACATATTTAGGTTGGATTTCATGATTCTGTGGTAGAGACTTATTTTACTGTTTTATTATTGTACACAGCACTACACAGTATCTTTTTTTTAGAAATTTGAGAGTTCTGGATGTTTCTGTGAGGGAACATAAAATATGAAATTTTAATCCTGAGTTTCAAATGGAGTGTGTTAAAGTTTAGAAGTACCTTTTCTTCTACAAGGGAATACTGTAATAATACCATTTTGATTTGTTTCTGACTTCCCTTCTGCTCTCTATAAATATAGTGACTTCGCTGTAGCCATAATGAAAACAATGAATGCCAAAATACAACAAATTTTTATTTGTACAAGGATTACTTGTTGGCCTTGAGTAAGCTCAGTCATTTATAGTGACTAAAAAAGTACTTTGTCGTAATTATTTGTGTCTATCTATGTCTGTATACTGAAGATAGTAAATCTTTTTACTATGTGTTTGCGAATGCTGTGGACTTAAGCCCTTAGAAGCAAACTAAAACCATAATCTCTTACGAATGGGATTTTTATTAATTATTATCCTTCAGAGTAGTTGTAAAATTTAGTAGACATATATATATAATAAACACTATATACAGTATTTTCCATTCACCTATCTCCACTGATTAGCACATTAGATTGATTATAGTCACAGATTGCTAAAAATGAATGAGGTATTCTTTAACTGTGGATGGAAAATGTTTAGCTGGAGTATGTATTTTCATTCAGAGTCCTGAATGAAAAAATTAAAAAGTTGAATAATATTTTTCCTTCATAAATTTTCTGAAGGAAGTAGTTTTGTTATTTCTACTATTGTTCTGAAGGAAAAGGTCATGCCCCTAATATTCAGTATAGTAGTAGATACTTTTTTTGTTGCCATATCAGTGTAAGTAGCTGATTTTTCTGTGTTTTTTTCTGCACCTATGAAAACGATGCGTGATAAATTGGGCTGTAAAGAATAAAAGCAGTGAAGTCTTTAGGTGCTGTTGAGGGTGGAGCGGCTGTTTGCAGTTGGTACAAAGGGTAGGCAGTTCTGTATGACAGACTGTACCTCCTGTGTTAGCAGTTTTCACTTTCCCAAAGTAGTATGCTTTGTTTTGCTAGCTTGCAAAGCCTGGAGACTTTCTCGGTACATAGAAATTGCAATGTATTAAAACTATTAGTGACAAGGAATGAACAATGTAGTTAAAATGGGCACAATATATCTTCACAATATTTTGTGTTTCTCCATTGATTTTGTTTTTGTATTTGCTGTAGCTTTTTAAGTTTCATTTTTACTGGCTGAGACAAACCAAGGATCTACTTTCTCGAGAAGCAGATAACAGGTTTTATGCTGTCTTTCCAAGGGTGCATTTGGGAAGTAACTGTTTAATACAACTTTGGATCAGAAGTGCTGTTTAACATATTGGTTTTCTAAATGGTCTAAAATAGCATTTAGAAAAGTGGGTCTTTCTTGTGTACTCGGCATTCTGCTTTACAAGTACTGGGAGTGAGATTTTGTAACAGTGGTTTGACTTAGGTTCAGTACTTATCCCCCTCAGATTTCAGGGGTAAATCTGAGAAAGGGTGTTGCCTCTGTCCTTGAGAGAGACTTCACAACAGGAACGGGTTTCTTCGAAGTTTCCCTGTTACGAGTTCAATGTGCTTAGTCTCATGGCATTTTTAATAGTACAGGGACTTTGAAATTTTTTCCTCACCTTGTTTATACTGTGATCCTGACTCACTATCAACTGCTGCTGTGGCAGATTGAGTCACACAGTCTGTTGATGCTGCTTACCACTATGCAAAGACATCGTTGTCTTGGCTGCATTTCTTAGAGTAAGTATTAGAGAAACTACTTCTTAGAGTAAGTATTAGAGAAACTACTTCACAGAAACACAGAATATGCTGAGTTGGAAGGGACCCACAAAGATGGCTGAGTCTAACTCCTAGCCCTGCACAAGACCATCTCCAAGAGCCACACCATGTGCCTGAGAGTATTGTCCAAACTTCTTCTAGTGTTTTTAATAATATTACTGTTTGTTTTCCTTAAAATACATGTGCTTGTTTAGTGAAGTAAGTCTGGTGACTTTTGATTTAGGCAATTCATGGCACAGATGAAAATGGCTTATTTTATATTAAAAGCTCACCGGGAAACAACACCGACAACAACAAAAAGCCCCTAGCAACCTACAGGAGTTCTTGTATTTATACTGTCTCACCATAATTGCTGGGTCTTCCCTTAAATTAAGAGTCTAGATATGGATGTTTTGGCATGCACTACAGGTTCTTTAAAGTTGTCTGTCAGGGAGCAACGAAGAGCAGGGTTACTCTGCAATGAGGGATAAGCTGGTAGATGAGGATTATGCAGGCAGGGCTTTTCCCAACTCCGGCGTAGTCCCGCGCAGTCTGAACAGTGCTGGTCACAGGGTTAGACAAAATAGTGGAATCTGTCAGGCCCAGTGTCCATCTGGTTGTTTGATCAGAAGTGGCAGAAGATGGGAGCTGATGCCATCCTAGAGGGAAGCTAGAACATGGGATGTAGCCAAGAGGCAAGAGCGATGGGCTGGTTCTGGCAAGGGCTGAAGGCTCCAGCCTGAGCTGAAATGGAGTTCCTGAGCAAAGGGTGTGGTAGAGGTGTTCAAGTTGAAATGTGGCATAACTCTGAACAGCAGTACCATATTCCCATAGTGCTGCAGCTCTGCTGAGTTCTCTGATGGATGGGTGCTGTTAATGGGATGTACCTCACATGTGAAGGTCTCATAGGAACCTCTTGAGAATTTAGTGCAGATCCTGAGACACAGTCAGCACAGACAGTGTCGTAGTCCCTTGCAATTTCCTTTGCTGCCATAGAAGACAGACATTTATCTTCTCTCTTCCAGATATGGAGTCTGGAGAGCGGTTAACGTCATCATCAGTCTCCTCTACTGCAGCTGCTTCCACTCCAGCGTCTTTGACACCGTCGGTAGCTTCAGAAGGATCGAAAGGTGGCATTTCCACCGGAGCTGCAACACTGAGCTCCACAATCAACACATGTGGTAAAAATGACTCAATTCTATATTGCAATGTAATTTTAATGTTTGTCAGCACTTGTAATTACTATTACAAGTCAAATGTAATAAGGTTGCATAGATTCATCTGAGAAAAATATTTGAGGGTTTTTGTTTTTGCCAAGTGACATTCATTTGCTGTGAATACATTTTACATAGTACTTATTTATTGAAGGAATGAAATTAATTAAAATCTGCCTGTTTCAAACGTGGAAAAAAAAATTCAGTTTGCAAGGCTGCCTTGAAAGTGAGAATCAAATAAAGGGTTCATCTGGCAAACTCTGTGCCACTTTCAGATTAAGTTGTAATAATCAGCTTCTTGAACATACATCATGTTCTCAGCATTTAAGCCCAGCCCGTACTGTAGTTTCACATTTGGAGGAATATGTTCTTCCAATGGAGTTTGGAATTGAAAAGATAAATTTCACAACATCACAGTCTTGAATAATCTTGACTAGAGTGAAATACTTTACCTTGAATCAGAAATATACATGGAAGATTTCTCCGTGCAAGAATCTCATTTTTGTGAATGAAACTCCTATTTCAGCTGAATGGTGCATGCATCATCCACAGAACAAGAAATGGTAAACTCTTCCCTGCTATTTCTCACTTAGCTTTTGGAAAACAGATATTTTTTTGGAGAACATTGTTTCTGTTAGCCCAATTCTTATATGATATACGGTAAATAGGAAGTTTTTTTTATCTTAAATTCATGGTAATCCCCTGTTTTCAGAACAAACTCTGTTCTTGCAGCAGAGTGAGCAAAAGTATGTTCTCCAAACTGAAAAACTCAACAGCCCTGATAGTGCATAATGAGTAGATTCCAAGTCTGTGACTCTGTCCTGCATTTGTTCGTTTGCAGCTGCTGCAAGAAGCTGAAACCAGAATGTCTGCAGACCTAGAGTTATGTCTCAGCTATTTATTTTAATTTCTCTAAAATCTGCCAGAAAATTCTAAACTAAAACTCTTCTGGAGTAAATAACAAAGCATTTCATTTTTCAGTACCCCACTAAAAATTAATCTCCAAAAGAATTTTTTGTCTATATTCATTAGTCCATGCCACTTGAAATGGTTTTCTGTGGTGGTTCCCAGCATGTAGCAGGAGTTAATTTCTGTATGGCTATGAATGTACAGTCCTAACCTGAGGATTTCTGTGACTCATTTAGCTCTCCTTGCTGCTTTTGCTGTGTACATATTACATAATGTAATTCTGTATCTTTTGTTAACGTTCTGTGCATTTATAGGATATGTATTTGGTCTGCCAAAATACAGTAAGACTGAAGTAAGATGCATGATATAATAAAGATACTCAGCTGTCAGTTTTGTTCTTCATTAGAAAACACAGGTAGTTCTTTACTAAAGGCCTTTTATCAATTCTATTCTCATCTTTTATTTAAAAAAAGAGTTTCATTTCTGTCTGATAGCTAATAGTTAAAAAGACTGATAGTAATTACCAGTATTCAATTTTTTTTGATGAGTAGATCTCTTGCCTGGCTGCATCTGATGTTAAGGAACGTACATATTTTTTCAAGGACACTTTGTCTTACCAAAGCCAAGCTGAAATGTAGTTTGCTATCAGTACTGTCCCATCAGTTTTATTTATGAGTATGTCTGTTTCTCTGCTGACAACAGTGCACTGTGGTTACTGTTGTATCCACTCTGAAAAGTATACACTGTCCTAGAGAAATTCCATGGAAGTGTTTATGCTGCCAGCCAGCTGAAGACTGTTCTCCCTTGAATGACCTCTGGCATGTCCTGAATTTACAAGATACCCTGTAGCCAAGATAGGCTAGTATACTAGCCAGTTCTAAACTGAGGTGTTCTTTGCTCCTGCGATATTTAAAACCCAACAATGTCTGTCAAACAGATAATTGAATTATCTTCAAATTTAACAATGCATTTTCCTAGTATCTAATAAAATAATTTTTTAAGAATGAGCAATTATTCTTACTAAGAGAAGGTAATGCATCTTAATGCATGCATGAGATTAGAGTTCTTTTTATTCCAATTCATCTCTTTATTTTCTTTGCAGCAATCAATAGTCTATTAAGTAGTCTCCACAATAAACTTGATTGCATACTCTGTCAGGTGCCCACGATACATGGCGAGTTACGACTGGGAGTCTTTATGCTTTGCCAGGGAGATGAAACTACAAGTAAATTATTTTTGGCGTATTCCCAGGTCAAAAAGACAAAGCACCTGTGTGAAACCACTATGGAATATATCACATACTGTTAGTTTAATTGGTTAATATGGCAGTAGTTCCTGAATAATTAAAGCATTTTAATCAAGTAAACAGATATTTTATTTGCTTTCTTCTTATTCACCCATTGCTGAAAATAAGAAGATGCATTGGAAAAGTAAATTGCCTCTGGAAAGAGTTTTACGTTCACCCTCATGGGAATGTTAGCAACTTTACATGAATATAAATCCATAGCTTTTTGTCTAAATAAAACCGTAATTCAGTGTTTTGTCTTTATGAAGGGCAATAATATTAGTGTGTGAAACCATTCTAAGCTGAACAATGGAGTTGTGTTGTTTTGATGTTATCAGATCTGGAAGGTTCTTTAATTTTCAAAAAAAGGAAGTTAATTAACTTTTTATTAAACAACAAAACACAACAAACAAAACCCTACCAATTTTTTTTTCTCAAACTAGAAGCTGTTTTTGTCAAAGCAAAAATCTTTAGTCTTTCAGAGTTCCCTATTTCTCCTTAAATGAGGTCCAGAACAGTAGCAAAGTTTTTGTTTTGTTTTGTTTTTTCTTTTTAATTCTGGCTATTTTTTGGAGTCTCAGTGTCTATGTAAAAATGACATTGTGGCTTCTCAAATAAATGTTGGAAAGATCAGGTTTAGTGACTAAAATGTAAAACTGTATAAACAGTTTTCTTTTTTTGGTAAGTCTATTATATAGTCCTTGGTCTCTCAAATTTTTCGTCTTAGGCTTGTAGATAGTTGTTGACTTCTGGAGATTTTAAGTATTCAAGATGCTGAATGACAATAGCAAAATTGAAATGGATGTATAAAAACAAAGTGGTGATTTCACTTTGTGTAATGTACAATGAAATGCTGAGGGAGAATGGGATGGTGATATTAAAAGAGATGCAGATGCTTTGATTAAGTATAAGGATGTGGACAATAGTACAGTACAATTAATTGCCAGCTCTGATAGTAACAGAGTGCCCATGGTGTTATACAATCTAGATCAGTTTCTCAAGTTTCGGAAATCAGTGTTAAGATTTTCATTACATCTTAATTTTAATCCCTTTCTGTACATATCATTAAGAAGCAGTCTTCTAGCTCATTCTTTAAACATGATACCAGTTTTGTTTAGATTTCCTGCTTCAAATTATTACCTGATTTCTTTCTCAGTGTTTGGACTGCACAGTGCAAACTAGTGCAGGCACAAGCTAAACTGTTTTACTGTTTTTTAAAGACAAGAATGTGATAATAAGCCAGAAGTAGAACTGAAAAAAAAACCCAAAAACCACCCAACAAACAAACAAACAAACAAAACCCCCACCATCTATTTTTCAAGGTTATTGAAGAATGTAAAAGCAAAAATATGGCAGAAGAAAGGGGAGGGGGGAATATTTTATTAAGCATAACTTGAGTATTTTCATGTTTCAAAATTCTGTTTCCTTCAGTATGTCTTACAGGGATTACACAGATGAGTGAATAATTTTGAATATTGTTTGGATGAGGAATTTTACCTTTCTTTTTAAGGAATGGACTTAGTAGAAACAACATTGAAGGAGAAGCAGTTTCAAGTGCATTGATTTTGGATATTAGACATTAAAGGCAACTGTTGTATTTGAGCATCTAAATAATTTTATTTCAAAGACCATCAAGCACCTGGTAGTTCCTGCATTAAAGGAAGCCTCATTCAGAGTGATTATGTGGTTGATACTTTTTAAAATACAGCTTGGTAGGTCTGTGCTCTGTATATGTTCATTATATTCTTACTCCTCAGATTTAATCATATGTTTGTGCCTCAATTATGTGTCAGCTTTCTTAGCAATCCCTTTTTAAAAAGTGAATTTTTAAAAAAAAAATCCCTTTTTACAATCCCTTTTTAAAATTTTTTTTCTTTTTGTAAAAATAAAATTACTCTAAGGCTAGCTTTTTTTAACCTATGATTTGTGAAGGAAAGTTAAAGAATGTGTCCATGTTCAGAGTTGTTAAAATGCCTATTTTTCAAGTGCTTGAATGAAATAGGCAGTGCTTTTCTCTTCGTTTAAATGAACAGATTAATTTTGATGTTTCTCTATTCATATGAGAATTTTTGTTTTTCCAACCAGTGATAGGAATGGGTGACGTTAGTTATGTATTTATAAACCATTTCCAGCCATTTCCATGCTTTCCAGCTTTTTGTACTGAGAGACCAGTACTAGGAAATCATGCATATAAGTAGTTTGGAATCACACATACAAGAAGTTAGGAAGACCTGCTGGTGTTGGGAGGTGTGTAGAAGGCAAACTTTGCTGCCACTGTAATGATTAAAGGACAGCAGAGAAAGGAGGAGAATACCTTGTAATTTCTGTCACCCCAAGCAGTTCTCAGATTTGGTGTGTAAGGTGGAATGCCCTTAAATACCATGTTATGTTTATATTTCTGCTGGTTGGTACATTGATGCTTTGTGTTTTAAAGTATTATTTAAGTATATATTCCTTTCTAACTCTTTTGAAAAGCTTGTATTGCACCATGAAGTTCATTAATATTAACAAAGGCACTCATAGTTATCATTCTTTGTTACTAAGAGACCAGCATTGTTGAAATGTACGTTGCCCTTTGGAATAATGCTTTCAATCATTTATCTGTCCAATGGTTAATAGAATTTCAAAAACTGTGTTTAAAAATATTTCACCTATTTGAAAGTAAGCCAAGAATGTTAAGGAGTGAGAGTTAATATGAAATTCAACTATGTGGAGCATGTTTAAGGTAGGCTAGTAACTTGAAGAGCAAACACTAAAATAGGAAAATTAAGGAAATACTAGAATTAATTACTAAGCAGACTGTTAGTATTTTCATCAGATAAGAAAGAGGGGAAATGTCATTACAGTTCAGTTTATTATTGCAAGACTTCTACCATTTTTTGTCTGTATTTTATTTCTTCCATGTGTTTAAATGCATATTTAAAAATGGATGGCTTCTCTTTTCTAGATATATTAGGGGATGGCTTAGGTAGCATACTTAGAATGTCTTTTTTCAAGGCCATAATATATAATGTATATGTATGTAGTGTACAGTTACCTACTCTTTCTATATGATGAAGAAAGTTGATGAACAATCTCAAAGGTTCTTTCAACTTGGAATGTCTTCAAAGTATTATGAAACCTTGCAATACAGCGTTGCTCATCAGCATCATTAAGAATCACCACCATGGTCTGTGCGAGAGAAGCATTGTGGAAGAAGATACACAAACTGGGTTTGAGTTGGTTATGGTTGTTTTTTACATCTTTTTTGTGATAATTTACAAAGTGATGTTAAAGACATTTGAACTAAGTTCAGCAAATGTAAAACCTGGAACATGATGCTTTTAAACTCACGTCAGAAGTTTAGAGAAATACTCTGCACATCACCTGCAATAGTTAGCATCAATGATGTGCAAATCCCTTCTTGTCTTGGAGGAAGGAGAAAAAGGTGGCTGAACCAGAATTGTGAAATCAGTAAGATGAATTTCCCTGCACTGTGTATATAATATTCCCATTATGTTGCCTTGTAGTTGCTAATGAATAAAAAGTCCTAGTGAATGCCCTTGTGTTCCTAACACCTAATAGGATGAGTTACTGCAGTCAAGAACTTGTTGCAGAATTATTCCTTATATGCGCAGACACAGTAATAGTGTTTAAAACCTGTAGAGGGAGAAATAGGATTAACAAACAAGTTAATGGTTTCTGTGTAGAAGTCCACCATAAGCCTGGTCAGTGTGCAGAGGTCTTTGCTGATAGTGTGAGTCTCCTGGAAAACAGGGAATTCTTGGTCTTTCTCATGCTGTCCTTTTTGATGTGATGCTCTTTATATTAAAGCATGGCACAAATGAATTTAATGTTCTTTGATGTCAGTCTTTTACTGCTTTTTCTCTCCATTAGAGACTACATTGGACTTCTGGTTATGGATGCTTTTACAGTCTCAGAATTCAATGATTTGTTACTCATCCTTGTGTTCAGGCTATCTCTAAAGTTGAAGGTTAGCTCTGAAATGCCTATGAGATTTCTTCTACCAGGATTACAGAACTTCTGGTCCTTCGATTTTTGTCTCTCATCTTTACTATTATAAATTCTTACCTTGTCCTACCATATGATACATGCTGACTTGCTGTACTGTGCCTGCTCTCTTCCATGCTGCCCTTCCCCAGCCTTCCATGTGCGTAGCGGCTCAAATAACTTCTCTATTTACTTTTTTCTGGTCCCTTCCCCTGTTTATTTTCCTTTTCACGTATTTTCCTTTCTGTATTAGATTCAGTCTCCTTATTGCTTAAGGTAAGCACAGCTCCAGCTATGCTTACATTTTACCTATAATTTTTGCAGTCTGGTTCATCTAGCTGTATTGTTTCTTTTTCTCCACTTGTCATGGTTCAGGAATGGTACTCCCCGATTTAGTGCTCCCACTGAGACCACACTGCCACTCACTTCTCCCCTACCTACCCATTACCCCCCTCACAGAGGGCTGGAGCGGAGAATTGGAGGCACAAAAGGCAGAGGTCGCAGGTAGAGAGAAGAACAATTTACTGGAAACAGAGATGAGATAAGAAAACAAATATTAGCAGCAGCAATACTGACAGAGGGTATAAGAAACAAACTATTCAAACGGGCACCCCCTCACCCCCCACAACAGACAGTTCCTGACCTCTGCCGCAGTGTGCCAACTGGGAAGAGAGCCCTTCTCCCTGGAAGAGAGTCCCTTTCCCCTGCCAATGGTGTGAGATTTATTTGAATAACCTCTGGGTCCTAGCCATACCCCCTCCCAACTACTGCAAAAATCAACCCTGTCCTGGCTGGAACCAGGACACCTCTTCATCATATCTCATCTTTATCTTGTCTCAACCTCCCAGCCTGAGAGATAGCATTAGGGGATAGGGGATACACATCGTAAAGTCACCCCAAGACACTCACATTGAAGTTAGAAGCAGGGTCACCAGTTGAAACTAGGGCATTTGGATAGGGTTGTTACAGGAAATAAAATAGAGGCTGCTTTTTTTGTGATGCAGTGTCAAACTCAAGGATAGAAACATCTTGCAGTGGCTGTAGAGTTGCCATTGGGTAACTAGCAATTCCTCTATGTAATAGGTCTTTTCATGCGGAACAGCTTCAGACGTGGTATTGTGGTGGAGGCCTTGGAGTATTCAAAGACTGAGGTTGCAGAGGTGACTGAAAGCTATTGTGTTACTTCATAGTTCTGATGTAGGAAGACTGCTGAGATAATAATAAATGTTAAGGGGTGATCTGTGAATACTGATTCAGTTTTTAAGACTAGCAGTTTCATTTTGGGGTGATCAGTGTCACATTGCTTTCTATTAAATATTTATTTTCAGGATGCATTTAAATAAAACTGCATTGCAACCTTTATCAGAATGGTTTTAATGACTTAAGACCAGAGTTGCTGCAGGAAATGTGTATTGTGGAGAAGTTCCTAAACGTTTTGTTCTTACTTCTAGATTTGGTAAATCTGCTCTGGATTATGCACAGCAATATGCTTGCCGAAGTACTTAAATATAGTATTATAACAACTGAAGTTTGTTTTTATTTCTTTTGCGGTTCAGAATGGTGGCGAACAGCAGACACGCACTCTCGTCCTGGGGCAGCTTTTTTCCCACCACTCTTGGGAATTCCCACACTATTTGCTCCTCCTGCACAGAATCATGATTCTGCTTCATTCCACTCAAGAGCTACAGGAAAGAGTAGTCGGAGCAATACAGAAAAAGGTAATGGCTGAAGTTGTTTGGAAATAATCATATTGAACTTCTGCACATGCAGAAGGATGTGGAATTTCAGCTTTACTTTTGTCATTCTTCCCATTCCTAAACAGTTCTATAAAAAATAGTTCTGTTACGTAAGGATGATACATACCAGGTATGTGTTTGGCCTTTAAATTATGCATGCTCTGTATGTTTAAACTAAAATAACTCCAAATCAGAGTGACACTTTGATGACAAATTTTAGTGTATGCGGCGAGTAACCTGTAAGTAGTCTAGTATCTTGTTACGTGTCTGTGGAATGTTAGTGTGACTGAGGCATCTCAAAGAAAGTATCAGTTACTTCAGGTTTATTTTAAATGTCACTTTGTAAATCTGTCATCCTTAGGTATAAATGGATCACTGAATGGCAACAGTACCACTGCAGTCTCAGCTCTCAGCACATCCGTGCTCTCCACAAGCGTTGCAACATCGGCAGGACCAGTGAAAACTGTAACCTCGGGAGCAGGAGGACGCAAATACAACCAGGAGCAAAGCAAAGTTCAGCTTTTGGACACCAGGGCTGACAAAATCAAAGATAAGGTAATTACACAGAACGAAACGAAAGATTTGGACAAAAATTTGACATAAGTGTTCTGCACTCAGGAGCATTTTTAAGTGTTCTTTCTGAGTACAAAATGTTTTGGGTTCTTCTGATTTATTAGAGCAAGATCTGTACACTTGTCTCTGTAGGGATTTTTTGTGTGTATTGGCTTTTGGAATTTTTTTAATTGTTTGCGGTTTCTTTGACATACTTATGAACTAGAAGTTACTATTAGTGCTAATCTTGCTAGTTAAGAAGTTAACAGTTGTGTCCAACACCTTTTTAAATAAAACACCAACTGTTTTATTTAATTTGTCTAATTTTTAAAAATATATATTTTTTAACACCAAAATTTGACATTATTATGCAACAGTATATATTGGTATTACAGTTACAACATTATAGATTATTTCTGTGAATTTAATTATGTTTTCATGTATCTTATGAAAACAAAATGAAATTTTTAGATGTTAAAAGAAAAATGCTTTTCTAGAAGTAATTTCCTATTTATTAGAAGGAAGAACTATTATTAAGTGCTGTGTTTCAGCAATAATCTCAGCCATCTAATATGAAAGACATGCGTAGTCTCAGTGAGTTAGTAAACTTTATATACTGACCTAAGCCCTCTAAGAACTTTGCTACTCTTGGAATCAAAACTATTGAAGCAAAACACAGAAAATGGTATGCTGGGTAGGTGATTACTGTCAGAATAAAAACTAAAGGGAGTAATTCTCTACTGACAGCCATCTAGGCTAAAATCTTTTTCTTTATTTATATTTTTGTTTTATGAGTGAATTGGGTCTCTTGTTTTCTTTCTGTTACTGAACTACATTCAGCTACCAAATCTGAATGTTCTTAGGTGAGAGGTTGGCATTTTCAAAGGACAGTTGGCGCTTGATATAGCTGCATAAAAACAGGGGTTAGCACTGAAATGATTACTTGTAACTGTGTAGTGATATACAGTGTTTAGTATATGGACAATAGGGAAATTATTAAGAAAGAATATTTTCCCTCAAAACATTCCTCATGGGTTCAACAGTTGACAGCTTTTGAAAGTACTAAGCTAGTTAAAGGTATTTGGGAAGTTTTTGACTTTTTTTCAGGCTTAAATACTAAAAATGGCTCTTTCTAAAATTCTGCTGTTATCCTGGGTATCTACGTGCAAAATTTAGCTTTCTTTCTGTGGGGCAGAGGTAAAGCTTTTTCCGGATGGTGTTTCTGTATTTCTGACTATTACTACAGTTAGGCAGAATACCAAATAAACTTCTTTCTTTTAATATCTCTAAACACCTTCCCTAAAGTACCCCTAAAGGTACTTTTTGGCTCTTTGCTTTATTCATAAAACTGAGCTGGTTAAGCTAGTAACCTGCCAGTTTGAGTATCACTGAAAAATTTTACCTCTTTTTGCCTGTTGGATTTCCTCCCCCTCCAATTTCTGTCAGGATGTTTGTCAGGATTGTTATCTTCTCTTATGTGTTACCATTTGTCTTTAGATATAAATTTGGTAGATTTGTTGATAGATTTTTTTTTATGTGGGCATTGATTTCAAACTCCAGTTTCACTTGGCTAAATACTGAGTTGCTGTAGAAGGATGGATTTGATGTACAAGTACCTTTCTTAAGAATGTTGTGTTCTGTATCTTAACTTTTAAGTCCTCTGTCTCATGCGGATAAATTTCAGGTTGTCTGTTTCCTAAGTTCCTGTAGTACATTTTTTAATACTGAAATGGAGTTTGTTGTTCCTAATCTTACTTGATATGCTGATGTTCATAATTTCTTTTCCTCTGAAACTTTTTGTGAGGTAATTGGTATTTGTCAGTGTAATGATTTGAACAACCTTTTGTATCAAAACATCAAAATTACTCTGAAAGAGAACTCCCAACATGAGGATGACTATTGCNAGCCACAGCAGGAACTGAAGTCTCAGGAATAAGTATGTGGGCAGATAGCTGGGCTTTGTACAAGTGATGTTATGTTTTTAAATTTCAAAGTGTAACACTTGCCTCTTCATAAAAGCATGTCTTATTTTAAAACATTTTAATATACTTCCCTAAAGGTTCTTTTCTTTAGGGTTTTGGTTTTTTTAGTGTTCGTCTTCTGATTTCTTCAGTCATCTCCTTAGTTGTAATTTCTTTTTGAGGATGGTATCTAAAAAAATTGTTAAAATATTTGTTTATTTTTAGGAAAAAAAGAAAAAAGGCAAAGCTGGTTTCAAACTGTTTTTACAGTTGATGAAAATCTAAAGAGCTACTTTTGCTGCAGTGTTTTCTTTCCGGTTGAATTCTAGTCCTGTTGTCCTACCATTTTAGGGAATCCTAAAGCGCAGAGTGATGGTAACTTGTATGCTATGATTTTTTTTGCCTGTAGTGTTGGAAAAAAAACTTCTGGGTTGATAGAAGCATCTGATCCTCAGAGTTGTAGTCCTAAGTTGTCATCTGGTTTCTTTTGTCTAGAGTGTGTAGTTGATCATTCAAAGGGCTTACATAACAATGGTAAACCAGAACCTGTTCAAAGGCTGGTCTTCAAAACTGTGCCAAATATTTGTATCACGTTCTGTCTGTTGAGCATAACAGTGTTGAAGATAGATAGATGTTCTTGTGCTAATTTGGTACACTGTCAGTGACTTACTTCTTACGTACAAAAGGTAAACTTTCAGAGAAAGTTTTGTTTAGAAGTCACGTATTTTTAAGGCACTCTCTCATGTTCCTGTCTGCCTTGTTATTTCAAATTGCTGCAGCATTATTTTGCCCTCCAATCACCTCCTTTGCTGTGCATCTGTCTTCCTTGGGACTAGTTTTAACCTTACAGTCCCCTCAGTGGCTTTACATGCCCTGTTTAGATGGTACATAACTCTTGTTGTTTCTGCCTGATATCTGTAATCTTGGTTTCACATGTTTCTCTACCTCCCAACATAATTCTGCAAACTCCCCTTAATGATTCAATACGCTTTAGTGCAGTAATATGTACTTTCACGTCTCTTTTACGCAGCCGCCATCATAGCACTTGAGTCCACACGTACATCCTTCAGATGGGTTTGTAAAATACACGTTTTACTTAGCTCCCCAAAAATCTAACTTTCCTCATCCATTGCACATTAAAAATGTGGTCTTGCACTGTCAGCATTCTAGGGTTCCTGCAATTTTTTACACCTTTCCTTTTTTCCTACATTCTTGTTTGTTGCTTCTTTTATTTTCTCATTCTGGTCTGCAAATTTGTGCTTTAAAAAAATTTCAATATAATATAGTTGTCAGAGTATTTCAGCAGATTTTGGTCCATTTTTCAGAAGCAAATTCCAGAAGCAATTTGATGAACATATTCTTTTCAGTCCTCAAAACTGTACATTGCTGTACAGCTCATACTGTGAAATTGAAGGTTAAGAAATATAGTTAAATGAATGTGTCACTGAAACTTTGATAAACTTAATATTTGTTGTTCTTTCTGTGCTAATTTGCAATACAAGTTTTGGGTATGAACTTTTTGGAATCAGCACTTTCTGTGGAGGTTTACTAGACCCAAATTCTAGGTCAACGTTCTAGACCTAAATTTGGCATTTTGCTTTGTGATGTAGAGATGTCCGCAGTGGTCAGAAAAATATTTCAGTGGAACTTTGTGACCAGTCTTTAATTTTCATCATCTTGTGAAGCACTTTCTCTTTAAAAATTGCAGATCACTTTACTCCGGAGTCTTGCTCTTCTTTGTTTCAAAGATTATGTTTAATAAAAAGATTATATAACATATTAAAACTGAAGCTTTAACAGAGAATTTGTCTTCCTGGTAGAAGCCCAGAAAAAAAGCAGTGGAAAGCTCGAGTAACAGCGACAGTGATTCGGGCTCCTCTTCAGACACCTCAAGTGAAGGTATAAGTAGTAGTGACTCTGATGACCTAGAGGAGGATGAAGAGGAGGAGGACCAGAGTGCTGAAGAGAGTGAAGATGATGAATCTGATTCTGAAAATGAAGCACATCACAAAAGCAAGAACAAGGTATAACCCCTCGCTGTGCTGCTCACAGTCTTGTTGCTGCAAGCTGTTTGTGACAAATTGACCTACTCATGTCTGTGAACAAATAATCAACAATTATTTAACTGCACATTAATAAAAGCTAAGAATACTCTTTTTAGGTTTGTTTCAGGGTTTTCTGTTTGTGGGGTTTTTGGGAGGGGATTTGTTGGTTCTTTTGTGTGCGTGCATGGCTGTGTATTGCTGTTCTTTACAGGCTAGGAGTTTACGATTGGTAGACTGTTATTTTTGTTGTAAAGTAGGAAATACAAGGAAATTAAGTACTGTGTGCAGGTGGTGAATTGAAAATATATCATGGATATTGCTTTGACGGTTGCTTTTTTCCTAGTAGAGTGGTTACTTTCCTTAGTAGTAGGACAGTATTGGAATCTTTGGTATCCTGTTAGGTTTACAGTCAGAAATACATTTAAGAATAACCATGGTTTAATACTCCTTCTCTAATAAATGTTGTCTTCACATGCTGAAACTATCTGGGGGAAAAACCCAAAGTGAACAATAAATATATTACAAGACTGATTTAAAAGTTATTATTGTTCATCCTCTGCCAAGACTAGTGTAATTGTTTCATGGAGACTGATCATATATGCTTAGTCTTTTTAAAAGGATCTTAAACTTACATAATGAACAGTCAAAAATAAATATTTTGCAGGTGCTAATGCATAGTGGTGTAACAGATATGAAAACCGATGGACAGAAATCGCAGGAAAAGTCTCAAGAAAAAAGAACACACCAGCAGATACCTCTTGTGTCTGATTCCCAGACTCACTCATCATTCCAGTCCCAGCAGAAGCAGCCTCAGGTTTTGTCACAGCAGCTTCCGTTTATTTTTCAAAGCTCTCAGGCAAAGGAGGAATCTGTGAACAAACACACAAGTGTAATACAGTCTACGGGACTGGTTCCTAATGTGAAACCTTTGTCTTTGGTACATCAAGCCAAAAAGGAGACGTATTTAAAACTCATAGTTCCTTCCCCTGATCTACTCAAAGCAGGGAATAAAAATACCTCTGAAGAATCAATCACTTCGACCAGCGATGTTAGATCAAAACGGGTGAGTGAAGTTTTTGATTATTTGTAACCTGTGTCATCTGCTTAAAAAGATGCAACATTGTGCCATCAAGCTTTTTAAAATATAATGTATTAAAATTATAAATAGATATATTTTCATAATCATGGGGGTTTATGTGTTCTTAGAGTTGATCTGGATTTCTGTGTGGTGTAAATGAACTAGATTGTGTGGGTCATGCATCTCTTAAGGACAATGTGCACCTAAAATCAATATCAAAATAAGAAAAGTACTCGGGGGTAAATTGTGTGGCCTGGATATTTTTCCTATGCTTCTAGTTTCAGTCAAAATGGTGATTTAATACTTTACAACCTAGTATGTAAGCATGGCTTCACTTTCTTTCAAGTTGGATAGTTTTAAGTCAAAGTAATTGAAATCACCTATTATAACCCTGATTTTAAACAAAGAAGCTGAAAGCCATTTTTTAAAAAAAAATCGTCAATGTAATGTTGAGTTTTTGTTTGCATGAGAAGTATTCGTGCACTGATAGCTGTAAAAACTCAGTATGGCTGTTTCAATAGTTGTTTTAGAATCAAAGAATGGCCTGGGTTGAAAGGAACCTTAAAGCTCTATCCCATCTTCCACTATCCCAGGTGGCTCCAAGCCCTGTCCAACCTGGCCTTGGACACTTCCAGGAATGGGGCAGCCACAGCTGCTCTGGGCAACCTGTGCCACGGCCTCAGCATCCTCCCTCAATTTATCTTCTTTTTTACTGGTCAGGACTGTACAATAAGTTTATATGTCTGCCTTAACAGTTCTGGAGCTTCTAAAATTTTTAGATCCTCAGTTTGTTTATTTTGTTTATAGTGATTACGGTGACTGCTGGTGAATTTTTCATTCAGTGAGATTTGAATGGGGATTAGAAGATAATAAAAATCTAGCATTTTATAAACACTGAGGCTTAGGGTATACAAAAATAAATATGTGAAGGATACATTTACCAAGGCAACTGTCATTATTGTTATTATTTTATTATTTTCAAATTTTCTTTTAAACTAAGCAGCATTCGGGAGTAGTAAACTGAATTCTGATTCACAGCTAACTCACAGGCCCTCAGTGAGGACTGAAAAATACTTCATTTTTATTGCTAGACTAGAAGATATAAACTATTTTTCCTTTCCAATTTCCTGTTACTTGCTAAAATTCAAATAAGCTTCTCAGGAGTAGCTAAATAAATTATAATTGTGGAAACATACATCTTTGCTATTGAAAGAGGCTTCTGCTTTTGAATTTAGACTAAGACTCATTTATGAGTCTTTAGCTGGTGATAGATCACTCATTCAGTTGTTTGATTTCTCTAAAACTTTTACTGGAGGTATGCACTGTGTGAATATTTATTATAGAGGTCTTCATAATTTTGTATTCAGTTTTAAATGTTAGTAACTTCCAAGAATGTATTGTGTTTGACTTAATTTTTAAAAATTGATTTTAAACTGTACTGTCTTTATCCATTTTATTATATTTTCTATTGAAGATGATGTGGGGTTTTTTTCTTTGGAACAGTCTTTAGGCTAAAGACGCTGTAAGCTTTACATGCATTTCTTAGCCATTACTGACTAAGTTTTAAGTGAACAACTTTCAAGTACTACTTTTTCAGTTAAACAATTAACATACCACAGCATTTCTGAGTAATACCTTTTCCCTCATTTTTTTTAAAATAAAATTTTTCTGCACCAAGAGTCCTCTATTGGTTTTCCAGTATTGTGGCCATGAGTGTGTTGTATTTACCTTGTGCAAATTATTAAAAGTAGCTGTACATTCACTAAAGGGATTTTTATGTGCTGAATTAAATAATAAGGAGAGGTTTTCCTGTGCTGGTACACAATAGTAGTAAGTATCTTTCTAAAAATGGCTTTTTCAGAATGATTAATACCTTTATGGAAGTCTGTCTAGAGCTTTGTAGCAGGCGAGAAAGCTTCCCTGCATAATTTGTCTCAACTTCATCTTGAGTTCAATTCGTCTTTCCCTACTTGATTTACAGTGAAAATCATGCAAGACTTGCATAACTAGTAGTTACTCATCTCTTCTGTTGCAGCTAGTATCTGCTTTTGACTTTCTAAAAATAGGTTAGCAGATGTTTAAAATTTCTTAGAGTTCACCTGCCTGAATACCAAATAAAGCCAAAACAATCACTTCCACACTTTATTCCTCTGTCTTCTTATTTCTTTAGGAACAATATAAACAGACATTCCCAGCAGCTCAGCTAAAGAAACAGGAATCGTCTAAGAATCTGAAGAAGGTTATCGCAGCTTTGTCAAGCCCCAAACCGACATCTAGTTCACCAGCTCATCAAAAACTCACATCCTTGGAAAACAACCATTCTAACCCATTCCTGACAAATGCACTTTTAGGTAATCACCAACCCAATGGAGTTATTCAGAGCGTCATCCAGGAGGCTCCTCTTGCACTCACTACGAAACCGAAACCCCAGACCAAGATCAATGAAAGTGTAGCCATTTCTAGTAACGCCCCCTTTTCTTTGCCAGTAAACTTGAGTGCATGTGGGAAAAAGACAACCAGTAACCGGACAGCTGTTATGCCCTCTACCTCTCCTGTGTTACCTGGTTCAGGAAAGGATAAAACAGTCAGCAATAATGCAGTAAATGCAGTAAAACCACAACACCGCCTTCATTCTGCAAAACTGGTGGTGGAGCAGTTCAGAGGGGTAGACTCAGATGCCCTCAGCAGTAAAGACTCTGACGACTCAAATGATGATGACGACGATGATGAAGATGAAGATGAGGACGATGAAGATGATGATTCTGATGATAGCCAATCAGGTGGTTTAACCTTTTTAATAGGAAAAGCACAAACTTAATTATTTGCATTTTGAAAACATGCATTTCCCACCATATTATAAATAGGGGCAGGAAATACTGGGCCACTCAGTGTTCTACACGTATCGTTGAGATGAGCACGTGTCCCCATTCTCCATTGTATCATATCCAAAATCATGTTTGGGGTGTTCTGATACTTGGTCAGCTGTCCTGGTAAGGTGGCTCCATAGCCTTTTGAAAAGACTGTGAGAGACCTGCCTTCCACATTAGTCACCCAGCCTGCAGCTTGATGTGACAAAGTGCTCAGGAAGGGATTGACATTAAGGCTGATTGATGGTTAATGATTCTGGCAGACAGAGCCCAGCTGCAAAACAGGTTTCCTAACCAGAGAGGGACAAAACAAGGGCCTTCAATTTGTCAAGAGTGGCAAGAAAAGCATGTTTCTGTGCCTCATTCAGGAGCAGAGTAGTCCATGAGCAAGTAATTGGACAGTTTTAAGGGCTGCAGACCAGGCTGTGCAATTTGGAATGGCAAGGCCTGTTTTAAAGAGTTGGCTGTATTTACAGTCACTTCTTTCTCCCGTCTGCTGATACCCCTAGTGTCCAGCCTCCACCTTAATCATTCTCCTCCCCTCTCATCCACACACCCTGTACTAATTTTTTTATCTCAGGATTGTATCTCACCCTCCTTGTTCCTTACCCTGGCTGTCCTCAGTTCTAACTCTTCCTTTGCGCATATCTCCATACTTTTGATTCTGACACCTTTCAGCCTGTATCCAGTTCTGTTGTTTACTTCCTGTTCATGATGGATTTCACACCCTGTAAAAAGCCCTTCCGGGGTAGTGCCCAGCCACTGCCTAGCTAACAGGCATTTAGCTGTAGCTCATTCTGGGGTAATCAGTCTTGAAATACTGCAGTTTCTGTCACTCATCTCTTTTCATTCAAAAGAACAGCATATTATCATGCGGAATTACTTAATGCTGTCATATTTGTAGTAATTTAAAAGTTTACGTATTTCATTAGAACCTCCTGTTTATACTCAAGAGATGTTATTAAAAAAGCATCTGTAATAAGATAAAAGACTTCGCAGGTGTTAGAACTTTAATGTACTTGCCAGTAGTTTCCAAGTCATAATGTGTCTTTTGCCACACTTTGTTTAAACAGAGTCTGACAGTAATTCTGAGTCAGATACTGAAGGGTCTGAGGAGGAAGATGATGAGGATGATAAAGACCAAGATGAATCGGATACCGACACTGAGGGAGAAAAAACTCCGCTGAAACTGAATAAAACTTCATCCTCTGTGAAGAGCTCTTCCATTGGTCTTACTGCTCATTCCACCCCGCTTAATCTCCAAGTAGCAAAGACGCCCAGCTCGGCACCAGCTGCCTTATGTCCTGAGTCCCAGCCTGCAGTGTTCCTTGGGACAGGACCCTCCACCCTCACACCAAGTACACACTGTGGTATCTCACTGTTTTCTGTTATACTACCATGTGATATCTAAGGTCCATGTGTTGTAAAAGTAGTTACAGAAATAGTCCAGGTGCTGGTATCAAGTGACACCTCAAGCAGTTTTTTACCGTAAGAGCACTGATTCACTGAACAGCCACCCCAGGGACATGGCAGAGTCCCCCTCACTTGAGGTTTTCAGATGCCAGTTGGTCAGGGTGCGAGATAATCTTGGCAAAGCTTCCTTTCCCAAGGAAGGTTGGAGCTGGTGACTTTTGATGTCCCTTCTGACTTTGGCTGTTGGGTGATCTTTCCACGGGTATTTGCCGCAGTTATTAAGATCTGTCAGCCAAATTGCAAGTTCTCCAGACTAGAACATTACACTTAGACCAGGACATGTTAACTCATGTAATTATTTGAGAGAAGATAGAATTAAGTATCCAGAGTTGATATTTATTGCATTAAAACTTTTCATTATTTAGTCTCCGGAGTTTTCCATTTTATTCTAAACTTAATTATTCTTACTTCTTATTTCTCTACATTCTAGTTTGCTTTCTGAATCCTCAGTTTTTGCCCCTTCGTCGAAAAACTTTGTAACCGTATTTTGTTAGAATATAATTTTCTAATAATTCATTCAAAATTCTCAGTAGAATTTATGGATTATGTGCAAGAATTTATTTTTAAAAAGTTCATGGGAAGTACATTTAGCATTTGCCTGATATTATATGGTGCTTCTAATCCTTTATTTGGTGACTTAATCTGTAAGATTTAGTACTTATTACGGATACAGTAAAGAATGCATTTTTGAAAGTCACATTTCTTAATTTGCATGGTAACAGTGAAATGAAATCACGTTTCCTACTTTGAATTAGAGACTTGATGTTTATTAGCATGCATGTAAGCAGATTTTTAAATGGGGACATCTGCTTATAAATAGGTTTTTTATATTTGCATTCAGTGGAATAGGAGCTTCATTCCATGTCATACAAGGGCATTAGCTTTGAAGCAGTATAATGTGATCTGTCCAACATTTATCCCAGAAACAGGCTTGTTAATTGTACAGTTTATAAAAGGTTTCATATGGATTAGGAGTAATCCAAATGGGTAAATTAAAAAGTTAATCTTTTTTCCTCAGGAATCTGTGTTGATTTGTAATGCTTTGAAAAGTGTGCTAGCATATTTCTCTGTTTACGGCAGTAGGAGGTAGAATAAGTTTTATGTCCTTGCTTTAGGTGTAATAATATTACACCTAAGAATCACTTAATAAGATTACAACATAATACAACAAAAATGTTATTGTGAACCTTTTACTTAGAGTTGGTCAGTCACTGAAGGGATCTTGTGGTCTCTTCTCTGTATCTGTTTTGCACTGGACTTTTCACTTCACTTATAGTTGGAAAAGCAGCCTCCCTCCCTGCACTGTGACCATTCAGAATAATGCTGTAGTCAGTATGTTAGGTTAAAAGCGCAGACCTGTGTCTTAAGTTTGGCATCTGAGGCATCTGAGCACAGGCATTTCCTTGGTGCTTTTTCTAGGGGACTCTTCACATCACCTGGAAGGAGCTGCTGGCACCTTGCTTGGCAGCCGTGCTGTGGTACCGTGTGACACTCCTGGCTGTAAGAGGCTGGAGCAAGTGCCAGGGGGTCGGTCTGATAACGGTACTCACTCATATCTGTTTCCAGGGAAGAGATGTGTCACATTCTTGACAGAAGGTCCAAACTACCTTTTTGAGAAGTGCGTCTTCCAAAAGTTGGTCTGCATACATAGTTCGTGTCCTGTGGCTGTCTGAGAGGCCTGAGGAAAGGATCAGCCTTTCACACTAAAAAACCCCGCATTTGGCAGTTGTCTCTGGGATACTGTTGATTCAGTTGCTTGACAAGCACCGAACACAACGTCTGTTTGAACTTGGAAAAGCTGAAGTAGTTCTGAAAATTTTCTGCATTTGGCATTTGACTGCATAACATACAGAGTGCTCTAGGAAGACTCAGCCTATTAGAATGTATGGATCTTTAAAGTGTGTTTTCATTTGCGTCTTCTTTACTGAAAAAAATTAATATACCGTCTTGTCCAGAAAAACAGGCTTGCAAAGAATTAAATTAGCAATATTTGAGAGCACTAAACACAACAAGGAGCTAGGTATGGGATAGTTAGGTTTTCCATTTACAATTTCAGAGGAAGAGGTTACAGGAAACTTAGAGGAAAATGTATTTCAGAAGAACACTTAATTTTCTTGGTAATTGAGGTACTTAATGGTGAGAATGAAACAACATTCTCTTTTGTTTTGGGGATATAAACATAAAAAGTACGTTTTGGGAACTTATTTTCTTTCGTAAGTTCTGTTAGGTATTAATCAGAAATTCTGTTTTAGGTATTTCAAAAAGACGAAGAGTAGCAGATGAACGGGAGCTGCGTGTTCCTCTTGATTATGGGTATGTTTTATATCTACTTGACTTTCCTTAAAGGGAGATTATGCCTTCAAAAATCAGTTGGTAAAATGAGTTTAAAACTTTAAATGAGTTTGAAAGTTTAAATGAGTTTAAAACTTCTAAGGCTGCATAATAAGGAAAGGGCTTCAACAATTTAGATTTCTGACTCCCGGTCCCAGTGACTGTGGATCTCTTTAAAAAGTGTCATCATATTTCATGTGTTAATTTTTGTGCATTAAATTTGCTCTTTTGCAACATGACCCATCTCTTAGCTGTTTTACTTGGGAAATTAATCCTAATGGCTAGATCTGAGCCAGTATAGACTCCAGAAAACTCCCTGAAGTATAGTTCTAAGTGATTTAAAATCTGGTAATATGTACGTTACTTGATGTAAATAAATTCATATATTTAGTCAGTTTGGACAGTCTACATGATAAAGTTTTCTGATTTGGTCTGTTTGATTTATGATACTCTAGTCACATTTTCCTCTTCCCTTTTTTTTGTAGAATTCTTAAATTGACACAAATTACTTGTTTTTTAAAAAGTGTATTGTTGTATGCAACTATTTCATATTACTCTAGCTGGCAAAGAGAAACCCGAATAAGAAACTTCGGTGGTCGTCTTCAAGGAGAAGTAGCATATTTTGCACCTTGTGGAAAGAAGCTGAGACAGTATCCTGAAGTAGTAAAGGTACATTCATTTTTTACCTTCTGTATTCTAATGCTAGTAAGCATGCTTGCAATTAAAATATGTAATTTTTTTCTCTCCAATAGAGGTACTTATTTTCTGTGATGTGAGGTGTAATGTATCTTGGTCTGTTACTGATTTGATGTCTTATAAATGTGTATCCCTTTGACAGAATATGCAAAACGTTACACTCACAAAGTTAGCTGTACATCAAAGCTGGGTTGTAATTATTTACAAGCTGAAGTCGAAAAATATGTGATTTTTTCAGTATCTCAGCAGAAATGGAATAATGGATATCTCAAGGGACAATTTCAGCTTCAGTGCAAAAATAGGAGTGGGTGACTTCTATGAAGCCAGAGATGGACCGCAGGTATCTGCTTTTTAAAAAGTAAAGTTTCTGATCCAAGGAGCGTTAACTTAAGTTTAGGTGAAGTAATTTTTGCTACGATCTGAAGCATTGCCTGTATTTAGCTAATAATTTCTAAAAGCTGCACGTGTTCTTAACAGTAGTTAGATTGAGATGCAGAGAGCTTGATCCTGGGCTGTGTTGAAAACCACTCCCTTCAGTGGCTTTGCTCAGAGGGTGCAGGAGTTCAGCATGCTTTAATGATCAGCTCTGAGCCTGGGTTGGTTTAGTTTGAAAACAAGGAGCTATGTATTTTATCCTAGCATTCAGGTATTTCTAACTTAAAACTCTGTTTCTTCTTTTATTGTATACAACCTCATATCAATAGTAATTTATGTGTATGTGTTCAATCCCTCTCTGTTCATGTGTTCCTGTGCATAATGTGCGTATGTATATATGTGTGTGTTTGTATATATATGTAAATTGCATTTTTATATACCAGTGTATCAAGAATACTGTCTGAGCATCCTGAAGCGTGACACTTTTACAGAGGGGAATGCTGAACTATACCAGTTGTGCTTTACAGTGGTAAAATTGTTGGATGGTGTGTAGATAAACCACACAAGGATAAGTAAACCCAAAATTTTAAGGAAATTGTTACTGTGTTTGTGCCATGCTGTGTTACTGTATTTTGGCCATGTTGCTATTTCTTCAGGATGTGCACGAAAATTTTTGAACTTTTGTCAGTGAAGGTATTTGCTTCTTTAAAAGATAAGTGTCCTGAACGTGTTACTAGCTCTCAACAGTCTTGAGTTCACGCTCAAGTTAAGCCTTACGTTCTTGTGATACCTTGTAGAGTGGTATAAATTTGAAAGCATTAAAGACTGAATTCATGGTAAGCAGCTACTTCTAGGTGGTGCTTCCTGGCTTACAGGGCCAAATATTGCTAAACTTGATTCATATTTGGCCTTCAGAAAGCAACAGTTAAAAGTTCCTGTAGTTACGAACTTCATTATGTACCTGCATGTCTTGACTGAAGTAATTAATTTTACTGTGATGTAATGTAATGGCAGGGTGTCTACTGTCTTTTTGCCCTGTTCCCTTTTTTGTGTCTGTTGCCCATATTACTTCATTAGTCTTGTCCCCTTTAGTTGTATCTGTCTTCTCCCTGTAGTTGGTTTCCAGTTTGCCCTCTGATCTACAAAACTTGAGAGTGAAGGCAATGTGAGGGACAGATTTCTACAGCCAAGACTGGTGATGTGAACATTAGTTTGATGTACATATCATCACTGTACTTTGTACTGATGTGGTTTTTGGTAGGTTCCACTGAGACTTGGGTAGACAAAGTAAGTTTTCTTATTAGGAAAAGAGACTGAGGGCAGCTGTGTCAGATGTGCTAAGATGTGTTTACATTTTATGTGTGAATGAGAAGTTACAAAACAGTGGAGCTACACTCAGGCTGATAATATATGCCTAGTAAAACAGTATGTGATACTGATACTTTATAAAAAGAGCTTGCACCCTTTTTACTAAAGTTTTTTGAATCATCCAGATTCAAAATAATGCGTGATAATCGTATCTTCATGGATGTCTGGAGGTACTTCCGGAAATTTTATTTCTGCTATTGTGGTAATTTCAATTATTCTGTATAGCCTTTTGTGGTTATTCTTCTGTTCCTTCGTTATATCTTTCTGTCGTCTTTTGAGACATGCAGCATGTGCTGGGGTAAGTTTCACACAGCTCTGAGATGGAACAAGATGCAAAGAAAATTATCTTAAAGCTAAATCAGTTATATTAAAGGTTTACCTATAGCAAGCCAAAAGTACATGGATTACCTGCTTCTGATAGTGCCTGCATTTCTCTCTTGTGGTACGCAAACTACCAAATATTATGGGTTATTCAAACCAGCATTTGAATGCTGTAACAGAAGCATATCTGACAGAAGTGGGCCGTGAAAGAGTAGGATTAGAAGAATATTTGAAGTGTGGCAAATGTGAAAATTCAGTGACTGAACCTGGAAGCTTTAAACTGCTGTGATTTAGAAAGATTAGTGCGAGTGTGATTTGGGGTGATGGAATGAACTGCGTCCTCATGAGTGTGAGTAATACGTACAGGAGTCTATGTCCTATTCCGAGTTCTGCTATTCAATTTGGAAAGCTGTGTTGTTAACTTTTCCCCACTAATCTAATCTGAAATTAAAGTGGATTTTTGCTTCTTGCAAAGTGCCTGTGGTTTTGTTCATTAGCTTGACTAACAGGATTTGAGCTTGATGCTGCTTTCATGCATAGTTGTCTGGTGTCTTTTTGGCAAATGTCCTGATTGCAGCACAGTATGGCGGTACATGGTAGATACTTGAAAGTGAGAAGTTGAATAAAGTTATTATTTTGATTAGTTTGAACAATAAACCACAACATTTCACAGTGTTATTCCCATTTTTTCTCTAACGTTTGAGTAGCAAAGCTTCAGTTTTATGGAAGCCCACGATTCTGCTATGTCAGGGCACAGCCCTTATATTTAATCTTTGGAATGTCAAAAACCCAGAGTATCAGACTGTACATGCCTTTAATAGAAATGTATTTTGGGTGAGATTTTAAAAGGTGTTTGAGCGCAAAATATAGATGGTCAATCAACTCTTGCTTAACCCTTGATGGCTTTGTTCTAGACTGTTTTTGTCTTGTCCTCTCTTAAACTTGTGGAAACTTGTGCATCCACCATGTCCTTTGACAGGATATTAAATGGTCTTCTCCCATCCCTTGAAGCATCTGGTCCTTTTGCTTATTGAACCATTATACACTTCATCTGATGGCCTCTGGTTTCCTTTTTAGGCAGCATTAGGAAAATGTAATATCCAACATGGTCTCTGGTACTAATCATCTGGTAGACCTCTTAGTTTTCTTTGATGCGTGTTTATTATCATTAGTATCATTAACTGCAGAAAATACAAATACAGAGCAAGAGCAATCTCCATTGCTGTTCTAAGGTACTTTTTGAACTATGGCTGCTTCTCCTCCTTTTCTTTGATTTCTGTTTTACCCCCCCGGCATGTACTTTTTGTGTGATTAGGTTTCTAGGTTGGAAGTTGGTGTAGGTAGCAAGTACAAGTATTAAATCTACCTCAATAAACTGAACCTGTGATAAACTGCAATTCAAGTACTAGGCAGAGAAACAAAACTTGCACCTAAGTAGTACTCTCAAAGATAGTAAGAGAATTAACTTCTAGTCAAGTGGTAGAGGTAAATATTTTGGATTAAAAATCCTTAGGGGTGATGCATGATGATGTGGTACACATTAATGATACGGTCATGCTTCTGAAGAGTGCATTTTCAGAACACTGCTAATAAAAGAGCCCTTTGGAATGTATGCAAACCAAGTGTGACTTGTACTCTAGGGATGGTCTTAATTGGGAATGATTCAGACTTTAGGAAACTATCTTTGCAGGTACTGGTAACTCCGTTGAAATCTGAATGTCTCATTAGCAAACTGCCGTTTCTTTTGCCGAAGTTATGCAAAACCTTTGTAACTGCAAAGAATGAGCAGAAATAATTAAAAGACAAATTACTGGAATAAGCAAAAATCATTTATGTTGTGATACAGTAAATTTGATTTTAGGGTTTATATACATATAAATGTGAAAACTAAAGCATTCTAAATGTAGTTTTTCTGAACTGATATTTAATGACTTTTTAAAGTTACCAACTTTCCTTCTTGCTTTAGCAGACATTTTCAAAATTTTTTACAAACCTTTTTAAGGCAAGTTATGACGAATTCCTGAAGGATACTTAGCTTGTAGTTTTCCCACTGCATTTCTCAAAAACTTGGGGAAATGGTAAAAGATGTTAAAATTTTGAAATATTGGTGTTCAATTAAACAGGACCACCTTTTCTGCTCAGTAGATGCAATAAGCTCTACTTTAACTGGTTACTTTTTAGTAACCACTTAAAGTAAAGCTATTTCTTCATGAGGATTAATTTGGATGTTTTTATTAACAAAGTATTTCAGAATCTGCTTTTGTGATGCCACACAATACTATAGTGCATGCTTTAGTTTAAATACATGGATGCTTAGAAGTTACTTTTGATCGATTCAAGTTGGCACAGAAGTTGTTTTGTGGTGGATGAGGGGAGAACTCAATTGTACTAACTAAAACTTGAAGATTAAAATGCATCTGTGTTTTTTCAGCTCAGTTCTTAAGCTCTACAGCACTCGAAAGCAGTATTTGAAAATACATTACTGCCTTTGCTTGTTATGTATGCCAGAATTTCTGTAAACACTCTCTGTTGGAGCGCAGCAGCTCATAGCTTGACACATTTTTTCATACTTGTCGAGCAGTAGATTATGTGAAAGCAGCATAGTTGTTGTTGGGTTTACATAATAAGGGAGAATCTGTTTTGCCTTTTAGAAAGGGTTGAACAATTTTATTTGATGAGAAATAGTTAAAAATAACATGGTAATGGCATATCTACTAGGTAAAAACTTTGTATATGATTTAATAGTCTTGAAAAATCTTTCCTAGTGGTACAATTTACAAAAATTCTTAGTGATAGCCTCTCAATATATAGCTTCTGTGCATCATCAAGAAATTGTCCTGTTCAAATAGTACATCACAACACTTGCATATTTTACATCTACGACTTACTTGAGGGGGGACAGAATCTCTTGCTGTTCATGTTCTCATCTTAGATTTCTATTTTTTTTAATCTGTTTGTAATGCCTCTGTGTGAAATGTGTCAATTAAAAGGGTATGCAGTGGTGTCTTCTGAAGGAAGAGGAAGTCATTCCCCGTATCAGAGCTATGGAAGGGCGTAGAGGACGACCACCAAATCCGGATAGACAGCACTCAAGAGAGGAGTCAAGAACGAGACGCCGCAAAGGCCGACCTCCAAATGTTGGAAGCAGTGAATTTCTGGACAACGCCGACACAAAGCTTTTGAGAAAGCTCCAGGCTCAAGGTAAGAACTGTGTTAATATTTTCACAAAGAGAGGATATCAATATATAAAGAGTTACTGTTTTTCCTGTAGGAGAGTGATTTGTCTCACTAGGATACTAGTATACAGCATTTTATTTTGGATATTTTTTACATGCTCTTATTGAAGACTTTTTGAAAATCAGTACATGTATATAGGTTTTAAAGAAGGATGTGCATGTGTAAAGACATGTCTAAAAGCTTACTCTATAGTTACTTTATTTCAGTGTATAAAACCTAAAAAACCAGACATCCAGAAATCTGGTGATCACCGAAGTCTTTAATAGCCAAAATCAACTAATCTTCATTTTCCTCTGTATCAGCTCAAACAGCACTGGATCTAGAAACTGAAATTAAAACCCACTGAAATTAGCATTTCTGTTAAGTTCTTGGCTGTTCCAGGGAAAATGCTTTTTCATATGAAATCCCTGATAGTGACAAGATTTAAATGCCTGTTAATTTGAATAATTAGTACCAACAATGACAGTAGAACTTTCATGGTATAAAGTACTAGCGTGTATCAAAAGCTGGTTTTAAATAACTGTGAGGTACATCCTTTTGAATATCAGTTCTGTAGTCCATAGCTGTATCGTGTTTTTGGGATGCATCCAATTCAATGTGAAAAAGTTTTACAGCGCATAAGTCAGGACATTTAACTTAAGTGTTCTTTCATGTGCCAAGTATGGATGTGTTTGGGTAGCAGCTTTGTATTTTGCATAATGTGGCATTTTTACGTAGTGTAATGAGGCATCTGGCATTTGCTGAGAGGCTGTGTAGTTATTGCTGAGACACAGTAACCAATTCTGGAAGTCCTGTCAGTGGGAAAAGATAAGCCCTCTCACTAAGCCATTTTGCTTCATTTTGTGTCTTTCCTTTCCCTTTAGTGGTCACTTCAAGGGGTGGAGGAGAAATACTTAGGAGGACTCCCAAATGTCTTTTTTCCCTCTACATACTGTAGTGCTTATTAAATAGAAAAAACCCTGTGGTCTGTGTATACAAAATATTTAGAATGTGTAATTTTTGATATTGCATATATTCATATCTTCCTTGCTGCTTTTTTTGTTCTTGTGAAAACATAAGAAGTATCTCAATGGCTCAGGCCAGGGGTTCATCTAGAGCAGAGTTTTATCTGCTGTAGTGGCCATAGGAGATGCTGCTTGGAGAAACTGTGTGAACCATATCCCTTCTTGATCAGTTTTTCCTCATATATGAACCCTGGCATGCTGAGATATTTAATGAGTGATGTTGTAGACCCCTTTTTTTTTCTTATTCCATTTATTTTCTGTTTATTAAACTGTTGCCCATGAATTAGCCTGTTCTTTGGTTTTTAACCTCTTCACAATGTTTTTTCTACCAGCCTCATGTGGCAACAAGTTCCAGAAGTCTGCTAACTACTGGAACATTGTCATTTTTAACAAATGATGTTCTATTACTGTCAGTAGTTGGTCCGTAATTCCATTATTCCAGGGGTTGGAGAATAACAGTTCCCCAGTTTATGTTGTCCACCACCTTGATGATTTTGCATACCTTGATTCTCTCTGTCCTTAGTCTTCTCTCCAAACTGACAGCACAGGTGTTTTCAGTTTTTTCTCAGAAAGTAGTAGTTCCATCCCTTTGATCCTCTTATGTGTCCTTTAATTTCACTATTTCTTTTCTGGGTGTATTAGCTTACATTTAGTATATGAGGAAGGTCCTCTGCTATCTTTGACCACTGTTTTCACAGTGTCACAGAATATTCTGAGTTGGAAGGGACCCACAAGGATCATCAAGTCCAGCTCTCAAGTGAATGGCCTGTGTGGGGATTGAACTCAATGACCTTGGTGTTACTAGCACACTGCTCTAACAAACCAAGCCAATCCTAGGGTTTTGCAGGGCTCTTCCAGAGTTCCTTGCTGTTAGCAAAACCTCGGATTTTCCAGAATGCCTAATATCTTCACATTTTGAGATTTAACTTTGCTGCAGTTGCCTTTACAGGTTCTAATACTGATTTGTAAAGAAATCTTCTACTGAGCCTTCACTAAAGCTGACTGCTGGTCACTCTTTTGCCTGGTGTCATGTAAAGAGCTTTTAGTTTGGAGCTTTTCTTGCTGGCATAACAGCTCAGTTTTATTAATAATGTGTGTGGAACACCTCTCCTATGAAGACAGGCTGAGAGAGCTGGTGTTGTTCAGCCTGGAGAAGAGAATGCTCTGAGGAGGCCTTAGAGCCCCTTCCAAGAAAGCTGGAGATGGACTTCTCACAAGACCTGGAGTGATACGACAAAGGGGAATGGCCTTAGGCTGAAGGAGGGCAGGTTTATATTAGAGATTAGGAAAAAATTCTTTACTCCAAGGGTCTTGAGGCCCTGGTAAAGTCCCTGGCTCGGAGAGGTTGTGGACTTCTCATCCTTGTAAGTATTCCATGTCAGGTTGGATGGGGCTTGGAGCAGCCTGGACTAGTGGAAGGTGTCCCTACCCATGGCGGGGTGTGGAATGAGATAAAGTATCCATGTTCATTTGCACTGTTGATGTAGTTACTGATACATGACATGCTATTAATGATAGTTGATAGAAAAATTTTGTAAAAATCAGTGTGTGCAAAACAAATCTTCTGTTTGCTCTGTCTTTACGACATGGAAATGTCTGGAACACAAACTATATCTTCATTGTTGGACAACACTGTTTTTATGAACATAGTATTTTCTTTTTGTAACAGAAATAGCTAGGCAAGCAGCACAAATAAAACTACTGAGAAAGCTTCAGAAGCAGGAACAAGCGCGAGCTGCCAAAGAAGCAAAAAAACAGCAAGGTAAGTATTACTTGTGGAAGTTTGTGCATGTTAGCAGATTATTTTGAGAAGTGTTAATGAAAAGTTGTGTGACTCTTGCCATGTTCTGCTGATATTGTTTGCTTTTGTTTGTTAGCTATTATGGCAGCTGAAGAAAAGCGAAAGCAAAAGGAGCAGATAAAGATGATGAAGCAACAGGTAAACTATGCAATTGCTAAATATCTCTTTAAATTATGTTTTAAATAATTCAAGTAGGTGTATTTCAAATATTTAGTAAATTACTAAGTATGCTGATTACAAAGTGTATGTTTTAAATCTAATTTTAAAGAGCACACTGTGTGTTACTTAAAATTCTAAACTCCATTAAATCTACCACTAATCCATGTCCCCACGTGCCACATCAACATGACTTTCAAATCCCACGAGGGACAGTGACTCCACCGCTGCCCTGGGCAGCCTGTGCCAGGGCTAGACAACCCTTTCCATGAAGAAATGTTACCTGATATCCAAGTTAAACTTCTGTTGGTACAATTTGAGGCTGTTTCCTCTTGTCCTGTTCCTTGTTCCCTGGGAGCAGAGCCTGACCCCCACCTGACATCACCCTCCTGTTCAGGGAGTTTAAGATAGTGAGAAGGCCGCCCTGAGCTTCCTTTTTTTCTGAGCTGAGCCCCTTTCCCAGCTCCCTCAGCTGTTCCTGGTGCTCCAGCCCCTTCCCCAGCTCTGTCTTCTTCTCCAGACATGCTCCAGGATCTCAATGTCTGTATATGATCTCAGCATCGCAGCGCTTAAAGTACTAGTATTAGTTTGCCTGTAAGTGACATGGGTGACATAGGAAGAAGACAGATACACTGCTTGGCAGTGTAGGGAGAAAGTTCATGTGGCCAAAGCTCAATTGAGGTTGGAGCTGCCAGAAATATAGGGGACAATGGAAAAGAGTTTTTTCAAATATATCAATGGCAACCCTGGTTGTGTGTATAAATTGGGAAATGAGGGGCTGAAGAGCAACGGTGGGAAAGGACCTGGGGGTCCTAGTTCATGGCAAGTTGGGTATCAGTCAGCAGTGCCCTGGCACCCAGGAGGGACATCTTTGCCCTGGAGGGCATTAGGCCCAGCATTGCTGGCCAGGCAAGGAGGGGATTGTCCCACTCTGCTCTGCACTGGGGTGGCCTCACCTTGAGTCCTGGGGACAGTTTTGGGCACTGCAATATAGAAAGGACATTAATCCATTAGAGGCTATCCAAAGAAAGCCATGAGGATGGGGAAGGGCCTGGGGGGGAAGTCTTCAGAGGAGCGGCTGAGGGCACTTGGTTTGTTCAGCTTGGAGAAGAACAGACTGAGGGGAAACTCGCTGTGGCCTTCAGCATATTCAGGAGGGGGCAGTGGAGGGGCAGCTCCAATTTCTGCTCTCTGTGACTGGTGACAGGACTTGAGGGAAAGACTGGAGCTGAGTCGGGAGGTTTAGGCTAGATATCAAGAAAAGACTGACTAACCCAGAGGGTGGTTGGGCATTGACAGGCTCCCTAGGGAATGGTCACAGCCCCAAGGCTGCCGGAACTCCAGGAACATTCGGACAATGCTCTCAGGCACAGGGTGGGATTGTTGGGGTGTCCTGTCCAGGGCCAAGAATTGGATTGTTGATCCTGATGGGTCCCTTCCAACTCAGCATACTCTATGATTTTATGACATCTTGAGGTGTTAAACAAGCCAATGAAAATATGAAACCCTTCCACATCTTTGAAATCCAGATATTAAATCCTGACATAGTTTTTTTTTTTTAAGTAGTAAACCAAAATTGGTGTTACTGCAGACTACCTTAAATATCTCTGTAAGAGATAACAATTAATTCTTGTTGGTAACTATTTAGATTTTTCCATTAAGAAAGTGCTCAGTGTAGCAGACATTGAGCTAGGAGTTGTCACTGCCATCTGTGAGTTACAGTAGAAAAGGCTGAGGGAGCTGGGACTGTTCAGCCTGGAGAAGAGGAAGCTCAGGAGGATCTTGCCAATATAGCTAAATACCTGAAGGGAAGCTGCAAAGAGATGACTCCTCTCAGAAGTGCCCGGTGACAGGAGGTTCCTTCTGAACATTGGGAAACACTTCGTCACCAAAAGAGCAACTGAGAGTTGGAGCAGGTGGCCCGGGGAGGCTGCGGAGCCTCCCACATAGATTTTCAACAGCAGCCTGGACATGATCCTGGGTAAGTGGTTCTAGGTGACCCTTCGAGGGCAGGGGTGTGTGGACAAGGTGACTTCCAGATTTCCCTCCCAACCTCAGCTAGTCTGAACTTCTGTAGATCGTAACAGTTTCAATGTGTCCTCTTCTCAAGACAACCCATGCTTGTTAAAGACAAGGAGCGCACTATGATTTTCAAATGGTCTTTACATTATGAGGGGTCCAGGAAGCAAGAATTTTAAAATTGTCAAATACTTCAAATCCACACCTTGTTTGTCATCATCATATTTCTTTTTGATGTGTAACCTGATAAAACTTTTCTTATTTCAATGTGCAGAGTACTTCTCTGAGATAGTTCTTTATTGTGATCTCTGCTGAAGAGTTTGTTCTGCATTAACTCTAACCTTTGTGGAGTTCGGAGGGTGTAGTACATGCTTTCAACTTTTGTACTGTTTTGTTTTAAAGTATAATGGGGATAATAGAAATTTAAGGTCCATGCTGTGAGCTTCACATGGTGAAAAAAGTTCAGCACTGTCTGAACAAGGTCTCTGAATTAATTTGCTTGATAAGGTTGTATTATGTTGGACTTCTCAACAATTTAAGGAGCTGGTAAGATTTGTCTGGAGTTTATAAGACTTCATGTATTGGAGCTCTGTTTGTCAGAAAATGTTGTATGTCTTTCTCATCTGTGATTGCTGCTTTGCTGTTAAATATTTTAGATTATCTTTTCTTAGGGGCTTGGTTTTGGTTTTAGTTATTTTTTTGATAAAGTATATACATCACTATGTGTTCTCCAGAGAGTAAAATTTTAGAGTGGTCCGTGTTCTAGAGTCTCAGGCCAGCTCACAAGAAAACAATGTATTCTGTACAGATGGGATTTACCCTCACTGTTGGGAAAACATCTACTATTCCAGAGAAGAACATTGAGCTCCTTTTCAAGATTCTGATCTAGGCCTCCCAGCTTGCAGGGCTTTTCCATGGTCTGGGTTTTACTTTTAAAACTTTACAGCAAGTCCGGCTGGATGTATGCTCTTTTCTTCAGAATGGTCCTTCCTAGTCACTGTGGCTCAACCAGCTCTTTTGAGTTAATAAAACCTTAAATAACATGCTAGTGAATTTTTAATAGCTAATTTAACAGACAAACCTATGCAGCTCAGGTAATGTGAAATAATCCCAGTGTTTGCAATGGTTACATTTCTCAATCAATGTAATAAGACTTCATTAAGATTTTAGGGACTAATTCACAAAAAAGAAAATATTAGAATATGATTGCCCAGCATCCATCTGTGGAGTGCATAACTTGATAATTTTCTTCTCACCATGATGAAACATGCTTAAATGTGTTAAACGTACCCATCATTCCTGTTCCAGTTACATCTTTTGTTACAGCATGTATACAATTCATCCCTTAAACTACATACTAAGGCTTCCAAAAATAGCATCGATTACCTGAGTGCTTTAAAAATCTGGAGAAACTGAACGGTACTTAACTAAGCATGTTACCCAGGTGGCATGCGGGTGAGTGTTACTGACTGACAGAGCATTTGCTTTTGGTTTTGCTGAGCTCAGCTCTCCATGCTGCCCTTGGGACTGTAATGGCCTGAGAGAGGCTGCAAGAACTTAGGCACAAACAGTGCTTAGACAGATCTCGCCATTTCTTGTTCAGGGAGATCACTCCAAAACATCATGTATTTCATGGCATAGCTCACTCTTCTGTTCTTTCCCATCTAGCTCCACCATTGTCAGCTGGAATTTGAATGCTCTGGTTTGCTTACTTGGTCATTAATCTGGTCCTCTTGAAGCTGATCAAAAAAAAACCCCAAAAAAACTGACAACTTAAACATGAGCACCTATGCATAACTAGGTGTGGCTTCCTTCAGGGTTATACCAGACATCTTCTAATACTAGTAAAAATTCTAACCGTATCTTGTTCTATGGGAACAGTTGACTAAAATGGTTGAAACTCAATAACAAAAAAGTATGTATAAACTTTGTCATTTTTCAAATGTAAAAATGAATTTCCTTAATGTACATTTTTAAAAGAGATAACTTTATTACCTTTGTAGGAAAAAATTAAGCGAATCCAGCAAATTAGAATGGAGAAAGAACTTCGAGCTCAGCAAATTTTAGAGGTAAAAATAATGGCTCAAACATAATTTTTCTGTTGCCATTTTAAAGAATGTTGTATTTTAATAGTCACACGTAGTTAGGAATGTAACTGAATATAACAGCTGTAACAACCTGGATTTCCAAAGGCCAGTTCAAAAATGTGTCTTAAAATATTTTTCTTTAAAGATCAGCATTAACTGTGAACCCTAATCTTACAAGTATTCACTCGGGCTCACAATTTTCTACCAGAATAGTCTTGTGTGTACTTAAGTTAATGGCAGAGCAATTCCTTTGTTAGAGAACAAGTTTGCAGTAACAGGATGTTAAAACTGTGTAATGCTCTGCTCTGTATGAAGTGCAGTGGGTTTAAAAATACTCTGTTTATATTAGAGTATACTCTACAGATTTGCTCGTGTACTAGCAAAGATAGCTTGCTAGTTTTCAAGTCTGCACTGACAGAAAACTAGTAGTAATCTCTTTGCCGTTTATATTGTTTCTGTCTGTACTTGCTTTCTTATAATAGCCAGGTGAAGCAATTTTGAGTGGGACTTGAAATTCTGGTTTAATTTTTATAAAGTAACTGAAATGTGAATTGATTGTGAAAGCTGCATCAGAGATTTCTTGCAATGTACAGAGTAAGTGATGATGTTCTTAACTTTTAAAGGTACATAACTTTGTTTCTAGTCATTATTTTCAAGTTGTGATGGTGCTGTTGTATGACCTGTTTTGCATGCACAGGCAAAAAAGAAAAAGAAGGAAGAAGCAGCAAATGCCAAATTATTGGAAGCAGAAAAACGAATAAAGGTTAGTTTGGAGGACCTCCAAAAAGAAGAACTGTGTTATTGTACATAATGTATGTTGATGTATAAAAGCAATACATTTGGGATGCTGTTCATCCATGATGAAGCTGTACATAGAAACAGCATAGAATAACATGTACGTATGGTTATAAAAAGGCATGAAGCATATGCAGAAGAGTTTGTGTATGTGTCACACACACACACAAATATATAGAGACAATATTTTTTTATGTGCCGTTACCATGAGTTTTGCCTACACGACACGTGGTTTGCTTAACAAAATGTTCCTGCAGTAACATTATTCACAATATTCTTTTAAGCACAGTGTATCAAAAAACTATGTTGTCTCTCAGCAAGCATAGTCTTTTCTAGGCTGTAATGCATTCAAGACTACAGAACTCTCTTACAAATGCTGGAAAATACAGAGTGTGTGTGTGTGTGTGTGTATATATATTATATGTACTTCTGTTGCTGGTTCGGCATTCTAGGTATGTTCTAACATGGAACTCCCAACTCACCAGACTTACTGTATACTCTGTGTACTTCTCTGTGCTCTGTTCATGGGGGTCAGGGAAGTTAGAATTTAACTCAGATGTGCTGTTTTAGTGTGGCAGAACTGTGCAATTTGGTAAGTAAATTTTGATTGATGTTTTAAATACACTTTTGTTCTTCTGTTGAAGGAGAAAGAGATGAGAAGGCAGCAGGCTGTTCTTCTGAAGCACCAGGTTGGTATGTTTGGTTGACCAAACAGACAGAATGCCAATTGTGAGCTACTACTTTGTTATATGGGGGGGTGGAATCCTCAAAATATGCCCTTTTTAAACTTCTGGGTTTGATTCTTGCACAGATTTTCTTTCGCCTTATGATTTTTTTGCTTTGCTTTGGTATTGGGGTCTTTTGGGGGATTATAAAGTGGTTTTATGACTTTGTGATTTCTGTTTCATAATGTTGTGCCAACTCTTTCTACCAGGAGTTGGAGAGGCATAGACTAGATATGGTATGGGTATGTTTATTTTTGTACATCTAACACCGCATTGTGATTTGGTTGTGATATGGTTGTCATAGCAATGCATAAAATGTAGCACTGGCTGCTGTCATATTACATACTGCTGCATGGCTTTACAGCACAGTGCATTGCATACATCTGCTTGTCTTGTCTGTTAAGGAAAAAAAGACATGTCTTGAACATGTGTATGAATCGAATGTGGCAATAACTAAATGTGGTTTTTAGCCAGGGATCTGTGTTACTGATGTCCCGGTAAAAAATTGACTAGTATATAAAATCGGGGATTGATGCAAAATTAATAGGTAGTCACTTGGATGATTTTTGCAAGCCTTGTCCCATTCACTGGGAATAAATCCAGACATTTTAAATACAATTTGAATTAACCTGTTTTAGAAATCAGGATGATGTCTTCCCCTTGTAAGATACTGAGGAAATTAGCTTTCAGTTGGTGGTGAATACATAATGTTATAAGTATACAATGAAACATTAGAATGTAATCCTAGCCTCACCAAATGAGATGATAAAATTCCTATAGCCGGTACGGGGGGCCAAGATTTGCTCTACAGCTGTTAAGGCAAAACACCTGTACTTAGTGCCCTAGAATAATGCTCCTTTATGTGTTTGAAGCTACTGACATAATTTGCTGAGGGACAGGCGTCAGTAAATGCAAGTGTTGCTGCGTACATACATGCACCACCACTGGCTTGATTAAAACTGATCTAGAGCTGATAAAATTAATCATGTTAATTTTTTGCCTGGTTACAAAAATGTTAATATTTGCAATGTTTGAAAAAGACCAGTTTAAAATTTCTGCTGAATTGGCTATTGAAGAACTAAATTGCAAGTTCCATCATAGCAGATGTAAGGTAACTGACCTGTTCCAGCCAACCATTATGCTTTTTGTTCTGCCAGCTTATGAAGGAGCATCACAACTGACCATAAGTAAATCTGTATGCTTCTTTTTTACACTGTCTCCATGTTCATTGCTTTACCTTTTTGCTTTTGATTGTTCTTGTATTTGCTTTCTAAACCTGAACTAAAACATGCACAGACTTGGCCATTCTTGTCCTATATTTAGTATTTACTGTGACTTGTCTATTAATGCTAAATCTGTTACTTTGCTTTTTTACTGATTTGAAAATGTGGTTTAGTTTTGTTCTAATATTACCTGCTTCAATAGGAACGAGAACGGAGAAGACAACATATGATGCTTATGAAAGCCATGGAAGCACGGAAAAAAGCAGAAGTGAGTATTAACCTCTGAAAGTTTGAAGTTTTCATGGTTTCATTCTGCAGTCATCTGTAGAAGAGCAGTGTCTTTGTATTGCTAATTTAATATTTATTAATTTAATCTTGTTTAATTTAATATGTGCACATTGCAGCAGTAGGACAAGAACCATTAGGCACAAATTGAAATACAGGAAATTCTGTTCAAAGTTAAAAAAACTGGTTTACTTGGAGGGAGATGGTTGACCACTGGCACAAATTGCCCAGTTTTGAGAGTTCTGAATGTTTTTGAGAGGAAACATGAGTAAAATCAAAAACACCCCTAATTACTAACTTACTTTTTATTTTACTTTTTATGTATTTCTCTATATCCTGAGACTTTTTGTATGTCTGTATCCTGAGACTTTTGTAAATAAAGTACAGATAACTAAGATACTGAAATAAGATAACCATCATTATAGCAAGTAGTTGTTCAGAAAATTGTTAAAGCTTTTCTCTAGAATGTATTTACAAATTTCCATAAAAGTGACTGACCAAAACCAAGAAAAACTGAATTAATACTTCAGTGCAAGCAAGGAAGTAGAGGAATATGATACCCTAAGCACCCATTCCAGTGTTGGAAATCAGGATACCAGGCTAAGTGGTCACTTAGTCTGATCCAGTGCTGTAATTATGTTCTTACTCTAACAGAAATAAAACAGTGTTTATTTCAACCAATGAAAGTAAGCTTCAAATAGATTTATGAAACTTAGTGCAGTTAAAGTTTTTTGTTTTAATCATAACTGTAAATTACTGTGTTGCCATGTAAATATCCATATATACATCTCTTGTTTTCTTCTGTCATAGTGTTTCAAATTGGCAAAAACAAGTTGTAGGAAATGCCAGTTGGCCTTGAGACATTGACACAGGCTAAGATAAAAGGCAATAAAACACTTTCAAAAAGCAAATCAGAGAGTATTTTCCATTTTGAAATCAAGTTAGGGATTTTGTGTGCTGCTTTAGTGTATTGTGATTTTTCCATACAAGATGTTCCTTATGAACTCAGCATAGATAAAGAGAGCCTGTGTTGGCAGTGCAGAGGATGCTGTAGAGCAGCATGCAGGTGGGTAGATGGGTAGTTCTGAATGTCACTGCTGTTTTTTCTGCCACTGTAAATTTACTGATCCAAACATTACAGTGTCCAGTGTGTAACTCAATCTTGCATAAAATCCACTAAAGACTATAGTAGTAGAAGTCATGATCTCTGTGCACTCACAGTGGTTATCCCCAGGTGTCACCAGTGGTCTGGTAATACTCTGTATAGAATGAAAAGGAAGAACAAAAAGTCATGGGGCCTGCCAGAACGCTACAGAGATTCATACTGACCTACAAATGCATCTGAGCCCTGACTTAGTATTGCCCATACGCTCATTGTTGCAAAATACGGTGATAGTAAATGGAAGAGACCAGAATGCCCTCTTAAGCTAACAGAATAGTAGGGAATGGTTCTGAGTAATGGTTAGCAGCTTGGCTTGGTTCTTTAGCCCTTCTGTGTCCACAGGTGAAAAGCACATACAGTGTCTTCAGTTTTGTATTGTATCAGGTTCTTAAGTGGTGACTCACACACACGCGCGTCTGTTTATACGCACAGTTCTGTGCCCTGAAGAGGTGGCATTAATATGTGTGGCAGATTCCATACATTTTACACTTGATATTGCTTGCACAGAGGTGTGTAGGGAATTGTGTCATCAGGACAACGGATTGGTGTTGAACATGTGGCGGCAGAACCCCTGGCACCGGGGAGGGGAAAGGCCATGGGAGCTCCAGGTTCAGAGTCAGTCTTGGCATGTTACAGACAGAGTTAGTGTAGTATTGGTGTGACTCCACTGTGGAGGGTGTTTAAGAGACAAATGACAGATGCTTGGCTTCTCACTTGATGATCCCTGTGTTCTGGTTGTGCAGATAATACACAAAGGACTGTTCAGTTTCAGGTTGCATGCAAAGTGCATGGTAATTCAAGGCCAAAAGCTACCTGTGTTTGAACAGATGGGTTGTGTTTTATAAGGTATTCATATCTAGTTTATGTATTGTTGGGTTTTTTAAACCGTGTATTGTTCAGAGACGTTTCTTGGGTGGTCTCTGCTGTAACAGGTGCGGATTAATGATACTGGTGTATAAGCAGAGCCTTCAAAATCAGATGCCTTGCATGGCAATTTTTTGCCATATTTTCACTCAGTCATCTTTCTGAAATGGTACTTCAAAGAGTTTTTCAGTGCAAACATACTTAAAACCTGTGTCTGCGTGGACAGGAGAGAAAAAAGTGGATCTTAGATAATTTTACAAATTCAGTGATTTTGTTCTCGTTTTCCCCTCCCCTTTGCTTTAATGCAGGTTCTTTGATTGATGTGGTGATTATTGAGGTTACAGAAATAGTGCTTTTCAAGTTCTTAGATTGTTCCTTTGTAAGCTTAATATGTGGGGTTTATTTTTTTCCCTTTTAATTCTCTTAAGGAAAAAGAGCGGCTAAAGCAAGAGAAACGTGATGAAAAAAGATTAAATAAAGAGCGTAAACTGGAACAGCGACGATTGGAATTAGAAATGGCAAAGGAGCTAAAGAAGCCTAATGAAGATATGTGCTTAGCAGACCAGAAGGTAATCACAGCAACATAAACTTACTTTCTTGCTTCTTGTTTGTGTATTTTATAATTCTGCCAATAACTTTTTTCTTGCAGCCACACTCAAAGCATTCAAATTTTAATTGAGGTAATTAGAGACCTACTTGAAATCTATACAAATACAAGATACTAGGACACTACACAGTAGCGTATGTTTAGTTAATTAAAAGCCTTTTGTTTAAAAGAGGCCTGCTTCCCAAAGAGCACAATTGCTTCAAAAAAATTCTTTAATCGAGTTATTTTTACATCGGGAATATGCATCATGTCTCAGTACACAGGCACTAGATAGTCATCTAGAGGGCTCCTACAAGCTGTTGCTCAAAAAAAAGACTTTCCCAGTCTTCCAGGTTCTTAGTTCTTGTCCTTGAGGACTTGACAAAGGTCGGTTTTAAAGTCTCTGTTCCAGAGAAATCCCTTCCCTTATTCCCCTAAATAATTTGACACCACCTTTTACAGTAGTTTGGCTCAGAATAGATCCTGGCAGTGTCTCCTGGCCAAAATGGGAAGTATTTGTTAATCTCTTGCCTCCTATAATTTGTGAAAAGTTAAACGTTTAACATGTGTTAAACATTCAGCATTGAATAGATGAGGGGTGCGGTTTCCTGCTTGCCTGTACCTTCCAGCATTGTCATGCTGTAGGTCAGAAGGAAGTGTTGATCAATTTTCCCAGCTGGTATCAAAAAAGTTTTCTTTTGAAATATGCTACTGAATCTTTTACATTTTTTCTTAACTTTCCAGCCTTTCCCAGAGTTGCCTCGCATCCCAGGCCTCGTTCTTGATGGAAGCACATTTTCGGATTGTCTCATGGTAGTGCAGTTCCTGCGTAACTTTGGTAAAGTTCTTGGCTTTGATGTGACCATAGATGTTCCCTCCCTGAGTGTTCTTCAAGAGGGTTTGCTCAACATAGGGGACAGCATGGGAGAAGTACAGGACTTGCTTGTGAAACTTGTCTCTGCAGCTGTGTGTGATCCAGGACTTGGTACAGGATACAAGGTAAAAAGAAAAAAAAAGGAAAAAATCCATATTAAACACCCTGTATATGTGAATGCATTCTTCGTAATGAGTCTCTAGCACCTCTATCATACGGATTTCCATTCTCTTTCCTAATTAATTTCTTCAGTGTCACGGTTCTAATGTTACTCCAAAACTTTGTGTCCCATCAGCCTTCCCATTTTCCAGAAGTGATACATTTCTGTGCATTTTCTCTACACACAAACACACATCCCATTTTTATTTGGACCTTTTGTAGGACACTGTCACATCTGTGGCCATGTCTTTTAACTTCTTTCCGTCCATTCCATTGCATTCTTACCCTCATGTTATATTCTCAGTGCATCTTGCCATTTCTTTCCCTAAGGTCTGCTGTCTAGGTCACTTAAAACCCCAATTCATTCATGACTCTTTCTTACTGGCCTTCTTTTTCAAGCCAATACAGCTTTCTTCTGCTCTAGAGCTCTACATAGCATCATTGTACAAAGCAGCATTCATCAAGTTTCAGTTGGACCATGCCTTTTTACATGTAATCCATTTAATTATTATTAATATTATCTCTGTTTTTAAAAACTTGAGAGATGAAGACATTCTAATTTGTTACTGCATTTAAGATTTACATTTGCATAGTTTCAAAGAATAATCATGTGTAAGTCCTTACGTAAAAACACAAACCAACCCATACCATCTTCTATAAACAATAATATAGCCTACAAAGGAAAACAGTATTTTTTAAACATGATTGTTTGAAATGTCTTTGTTCTTTTTAGGCTAAAACTATTCTTGGGGAACACTTACTGAATGTTGGTATCAATCGAGATAATGTGTCTGAGATTCTGCAGATTTTCATGGAGGCTCACTGTGGGCAAACAGAGCTGACAGAGAGCTTGAAGACAAAAGCTTTTCAGGCACATTCTCCACCTCAGAAAGCATCAGTACTTGCTTTTCTGGTCAATGAGTTAGCATGCAGCAAAAGTGTAGTAAGGTAAGATTCTTCCCAAACAGGTGTGTAAAAATAAAATTATGAAAATGTTGTAGTTCAGAAATGCTGTGTATTCACTGTGTTCTGTTACAGGAGGGCTACTGATGTTCTTCTTATAATGAAAGCTGAAATTGGTTGAGTTACTGCTTCTTACCTTTATGTGCTGTTGATAGGATGGAAGAATAGAACTTTTCCATGTTTGGTCTGTAATTTTGTTTTCAAAGCTTGAACCAAAATTTCTGTAGCGATTTTTGGAATAAAAGATAAGGTTGATTACAAAGAAATTTACTAGGTATTCTAGGGAATAATTTAGAAGAGTTGTAAGTGCTGTGCATCAGCTGTGCAAGAAAGTTCATGTGTATCAATCAAATTCATCATGGAAAGAAACTTCCTTTTGTTGCAGATGACCATTAAGTCCTATTTGTCAAAATGATCAGTCAGAACTTGAGTTTCTGTATTTTGATCATAGAAACAACTATAATCTGCTGAATTGTTGAGGCCAGGATGTCTCGGAAGTGGGCTCGCAGATGGTGACTGTACCAAAACCCTTTTTTTGGTTCTTCAGCTTCTTCAGTGAAAAGTCAGTGTTGGATTGTAGATCCCAGGGATCCTAGGCAGAATACCTCAGATGTACCTGTGGTAACTTTTTTCAGCACAGGGCTACATGCTTTGTGGCAAAGGCATTTGGACGCTTGACACTGAACTAGAACTATGAAAAGAAATGTTGAATGCCGTGCTTCTTATGGAAAGCAAGCTGAGGTCATACTGTGGATAAAGACTGACATAGGTACAGCAGTTGCGCTGCATTGGCATTCTAGTATTGTGATTTCCTAGCTTTAACATGATTTATTTTGAATTTTAATGATTTCTCCAAGACAGTTATTTTGAGGGGAAAGTGTTTATACATAAATGTCTGTCATAAAAAGATACATAAGTTCACAGTTAATGGATTATTTTCATCTTTGACAGTGAAATTGATAAAAACATTGATTATATGTCAAACTTAAGGAGAGATAAATGGATGGTTGAAGGCAAACTTCGGAAGTAAGTTTCATTTCCTTAAATATTACAATATATTGCTTTTTTGCCTTTGTTCACATACGCTGCTATATATGGAATTGGTTCTAAGCACAAAATCAGTTGATGAAGTTACAGGTTTACCAAGAAATCAGTAATCAAACTGCTTAATTAAGAGAGATGTGGATTTAGAATGTTGCAACACCAGTCTTTTACAGTCTGTTAAAGATGCATGAGATTCAGAGGGTTAGCGTCCCTCAGAATTGAAGCAAAGTCAAGTCTATTTTGTATTCTTTGGAGGAAAGTAAAAACTTTGTAATAGGAATATTAAAGGAGCCGTAAAGTTGCTATTGACATAATCAAAGTTTATTTGGGCCTGCCATAATTCCCAGTGTTCGTTCTGAAAGGCATTTTAAGACAACGTGATTTTTCATACAGCAGTTGCCAATCGAATTTTGCTAATTTATGTTATCTTAGTGTTTCTCATCTGTCAGTGTCACGTTGTTCCCTGTAGCTAGGGATCATATGTAGAATGCAAGCTTTGAGATATTTTTTATATTTCTATTTAAGGTGAAATTCGAACTTCTTAAGGGTTGTCAGTTTCATATTCACTGTTCTCCCATCCTACAAGACAAAATTCCATACAGCAAGCATACTGGCTCCAACCATCAGGAAGCTGGACGGCATAAAGTTAATGAATCACAGGGGGTAAAAATGCATAGCCAGACTCTGCTTTTTTTTTTCTTTGTCATCTTTACCTCTTTCTAGGAATGGTAAATCCTTTCTTAGTCCTTGCTTTAGGTACTTCTGTTTCTAATCTTATGTCTCCATTTTTTCCCTTTAATGTATCTCAGAAGGAAGAAGGAAAGAAGTAAAGAAGAAGGACAAGAGGGAGGTAGAGGAAAAAATTAGACCAATAAAAAGAAATTCTCTACTAATACTGCAAATCCCAGTCTGCACAGAGTCGATATATTTTATCCTTTAGGATAACCCAGATACTTTTTTCCTGTCTTCATCTGTATCCCCTCTATGGGATATAGTTTAAAAAGTTTTTCTGAAGTTCTGATGTAGCCACAAGTTACCATTAGCAAAATGGGACCCTTCCCTGTCCTTGTCTTCTTAGGGCCTGCTTAGTCTTTCTCTCCCTCCATCAAACTGTAAGTACTTGTAGATGTAGGATCTTCCGTTTTCCTTATAATCTCTAATTTCTTCCCTTTGAAATAGTGAGCATAATACCCTGAAGTTCCAAGCTCCTCCTCCTTGCTACAATCATTTCTCCATTTCTTGGTTTTTCTCTGTCATATGTGGATTTCAGGTTCCAGTAGTGCTCTCCCTATTTGCAAGTATCGCAGCAAAGCTCAGAAATGTTGCTCTTGTGCTTCTTCGAATTCACTGGGCTTGATTGATCTCTTTCGTCTTTGATTCAAAATTTTTGAATTTTCCACTGTTTTTCTGATGAACTCCAAGAAGGTTTTAGAAGAGCCTTCTTTGATCAATTTCAGACAATGTTTTCTTCTTTATTATGTGAACTGTGTTTTCCGTAAACACTTACAACTGTTCTGGGGCTTCTCTGAAAAGAAATCTCTAAACCTCAGTCTTCTTTTTGCTGTTTTTTTCTACTTCCGCACATCATTATTACATGTTACCTTCCCCATCCATTCACATCTCGGTCTAATTTTTAAGCATCACAGTCCCAAACAGTTTTGCATGGGAATACCTGGTTAGTCGAGTACTCACTGTGTGATCAGCAGCTGTGGCCTCTTTTCACATGCCTACTGACCTTTATGTGCCATTCAGCACATGCCCCTCTTGTAGGGGATGAATAACAGAGGCTGAGGAATGGGTTTATTTGATCTCAGCCTGGCTTGCCAGTGTTTGCAGTCACTAATCTTCAAACCTCTGTGTCCAGGCTGGCTGGAAGTATATTCAAGTAGGATGAGAAAAGATTCTATCTGCATCAGATGTGTTCGATTAGGGAATTTTTTTGTGCTTATGTTCTCATTTTTTAATGACATAAGCTTCTCAGCTGGGGAGGAGGGCAAAAATCAACACAAAAGCCTGTGCTTGACACATACAAATAAGCAACAATAAAATCCCAGGTTGGAAAAGGGAATCATTGTATTTTGTTTTAAGGTATGCTTTCCCTCTCACCCCTCTTCCCTCCTCTTCTCCTCCTTCCCTCACGGATCTTAATAAGTGTAATGTATGTGGTTAGAAATTGAATTCTGAACTGCCTGGACTGTTTCTGCTTAGCTGATGGTCAATGAGAGGTTGCATCTAATTCCTTCTCTATCACATTTAGATGTGAATCTTGCTACTAATCTCTTTCTTTGTAAAGGCACCTATCTCATACAGTCAATTGATCTTTCTTTGTGCTTTCTGTGTGACAGCTGTGGTCAGAAGACTGTCTCACCTGAGATGATTCTGTGATTTTTTTTTTTTTTAAACTAGATAATCAAAGTCTCAGCATCTCCTTTTCCATGTCTTCTCTTTGGCATCTCTTTTGTAGCCAGATCAATATAAAACAGAAGAAAAGTGAAATACATCCTCTTAAAGAATTAGGTAGTAATTTGGTTTTTTACAAGACTTGAAACAAGTTTTTTCACTTGTGCAGCAGTGTTCTTTTAACATGCCAGTGTTATGGTATGCTCTGTGTAAGTTAATTTCTGTTGAATGAAACCATTTCAACTGTAAATGATGATGGTATATGAAAAGCAGGGTCACTAATGGGAGAAATTACACCCTGCGTTTGGGTAGGAGATGCTAATGCTGATTTGCAAAACTTTCATTTTTTGAGATGCAAGGTGAAGTATGTTGAAAGTATATTAGAAGTACAATCAGAATTTCTTTGTCTTTGTACTACCTATTACTTACATGCAAAAATTACGGGGAAGGTATGAAAGCTAAGTCAGAAGGTGAATTTTCGTTCTGTGATTTAGTAAACATTATAGATTAGATTAGAGCAGGCTAAAGTCAGTCATAGGGTTCTCTGATGGGCCACCCACTCTTATTATAGGACAGTAGACTTTATAATTCTCTCAGCAGTTGCAGATGCAGGTTTGGTCCATACCTGAAAGTGAGAAAGACAGAACAGTTTCCTAAGTGAGGGTTTTCTTCTCTTAGTGAACCATGTGTAGGTAGCAACAGAAAAATTATTCTGCTTCTTGAAATAACAGAACATTATACTGGCATTGGTTTCAGCCTCTCTGCTTTGGGTACGGACTGCTGCCTTCTTATGCTTGTGGTGCTACCAAAGGAGAGCATCTTTGGTTCATTTGCATCCTTGATAATTCGCAGTATCGTGCAAGCTTCCTTTAATGCTTGACAGCATTACATCTTTAGTTTTGCTTTCAGTGAAAGTAGCTCTTTTTGTCTCTTCTCATTCCCCTTAGGTATATAAAAGAGGTGTTGGCAGGTCATTGAACATTCACTTGCCAGCTTTATTACTGAATTGGCTTTAAGATTATCTTTGTGTAAATTGTCTCTAAATTTGTCCAGTGCTGCAGCAGTCAATCCAGTCATTGACTAGTGATTTTGGTAGTTAATTCCTGTGTATGGGCAGGAATTTCCAGTCCATGTGAAGAGGGTTTGATGGCTTGAAATTAATCTCCTATAAAGGAAATTCGTTTTCTAAAAAACTTAGTTCAATCGCCTGAGTGGTATTGATGCTCAGTGACACTAAGGGTTTTTGCACCACACCTGAAAATGTTATTTGCTTCCAAATTCACTGAGAGGCCTGAGATTTTTTTTTTTTAAAGGTATTTTAAATCACTAGAACAGGTAAACATCCACTTGAATTGGAAAAAATAAATGTATAAAACTTTATAAATTCTCCAGTGGATTAACCAGTGCATAAAAGCCCAACCCAAACCAAAACAACAAAACCAAAGCCCAGCAGCTTTCAAGTCCCCTTGATGATTTCTTGGCTAACAGTCTTTTTCTGAAAGAAGTGCTGCTCCCAGTTGAACAGTGACGCCTTCATTTCAGTCTGTGTTGTTGTGAGAACTGGCTCTGGTTATCAGCATTTTAGAAGGCTAATACATTTGTCAGTATTCCCTGGAGCCAGTACTTGGACAGCACTCGTACTTGTAGCCACTTGCTGTATGGAATATTGTTCTGTAGGATGGGAAGAGAGAGGAGTACGACAAGGAAAAATTACGTCCTGGTAATTGTGTTTGTCGTTACTGTTCTGCTTTTCCCATCCTACCTTCTTCAATCATCTCTTACAAAATCTTTGTCTTTTCTACACGTTTATGAATCTCTTCTAAGTCAGTTGCGTTTTTGGTCTGCGTTATAAGTGACTGGTTCAGCCTGGCTATTTACACCTCCTGTGGTTCAGCATGTTTGCCTGCAAGCTCCCTGATAGGTGGAACTGTAATTTTTGCTGTGTGGAATCTTGTCTTATAGGGGTTTTATAGAAGAAGGAGGTCTACTACAACCATAATAACTGGTATGTAAGTTTCCCTTTTCTTTCATAAAAGGAAAATTGACACTTAGAGTAATCTTTAGTGGTTGAGGTAACTAAAATTCCCCAAAACAAAACAAGATCCTGGAACAAAAAGATCAGCTAAAGGCCTAAAGTCAAATAATATTTAAAGTTCATAAAAACCTGAAAAAAAAAAAATTCAACCAACATTGCCATTGCCATGCAATGTATATAATTTTGTACTTCCAAGTGAGGATTTTTGCCTTTCCTTCCACCCCCTCAGACACACATATTTTGTCATCAAGTTCTTAAATGCATTAAATAAAAGATAAAGAAGTTGAAATGGTTTTTTCTTCTATATCGTCTTTCCTGACTTCTCAGAATCCCTCCTGTGTTTCATTTCTTCTGGACAGTTACACAGTAAAATTGACCTGGGAGAAACAAAGTCTATTCAGAATGGAACCAAGAGCCGTAAGGGGTTTTATATCCTCTGTTTTTCTTGTTGACTGGTGACAATGAATCTTGAGAAAATACAGTGTCACGATAGAACAGAAGCTCTAATTTAAATCTGACATCTATGATTTTCTTTCAGTCTCATAGGAAGAGAGGTGTGTTTATGCTACAGATATAATCCATAATTTCTCCCTTTCTCATGTGTTCCAAGGCTTAGAATCATTCATGCCAAGAAAACTGGTAAAAGAGATGCTGCAGGGAGTGGGGACGGAGGCGAGGAGCCCCATTCCTTGGAGACACCTGCACCCGGCCGCAAGCGCCGGCGGAAGGGAGGGGACAGTGACTACGATGATGATGATGATGATGACAGTGATGATCAGGCAGATGAGGATGATGAGGATGAAGAAGAAAAAGACGATAAAAAAGGAAAGAAGGCAGAAGTTTGTGAGGATGAGGTGGGGAATTTTTAGTATAGTGAAACTTCATTTGCCAATAAACTAAAACTTGTTTTCCTTCTGTTTTTCTGTAATATGGCACTGTTTCCCCAAAATGTTGGCATGGAAAGGAGGGAAGAATAACTTACCTCCAGTGTTTTAAAATTTTTATTAGTTTTTATTATTTTATTAACTAAAAAACAGAAGAGTAAAGTTATGTTTAACATTCTCTATTGTGAAGCTTGAGTGACCTTCCTGTGTATTTTTTCACAGCTTCTCCCAGGTAGTCACTGCCTGACTGTATTTGATCTCAAGATGGTAAATTCTGTTAGTCAGTGTTGGATACAATACAGGAAGGAGCACTGAAAGGTTTTTAGCTTGCTGAGCCTATTTTTAATGGAAATGCACAGGCTTCCACTGGATGGAACCTGATACAAGGCACAAGCAATAGAACTACATTTTAGTGCACTTGGTGTTGCACTGGCTGTTTTCTGTTTGCCAGAAAATGATCCATTCATGCAAGGTTTGAAGATTTTTAAGACTGCTTGAACAATGCATATATCCAACATATGTGAACTCAGATCTTTGCATACACCCTTTATTAGAAACCCAGCTAATTTCTAGAGTAGGAATAGCCCTTTGTGCTGTTATTCAGGATTTATTTCAAGTACTAGAATTCATGTGAATTTAAGAGAATACCTTAAAGGAACAGCCCAGAGTTCTTAAAAATAGTTCAGAATTAAAAATAAGTAATATTTAGATTTCTAATCTCAAATGCATCCCTTAATCCTTTTCCCTCTTGTATAATCTCCTGTGTTGGTGCACTGGGTGTTTCATAGACAAAATTCCAGTAACTGGACAGAAATTAGTTTTCTGATCTACCAGAAGTTCCATTGCATTTGTGTTCTATGTGGTGTTTCAGAAGGCTTCATTCTGGTACATTTTTACGGAGCCAAGTAATACAAGACTTGTATCTTACGATGTGGATAATTTTGGCCATATTCTTTTGGAAACTTACTGTTGTCTCCAAAGATTTTCTTCAACTAAATTAAAACTCTCCTCATGGAAAAGAATCTCATTTTTAAGCAGTCAAGAAGAAGGCAACCACAGACTTCATCATGAGTGCATTGCTCTTCAAAAATCAGCAGGATTGATGCTGTAACTTTTATAGCAGAGTTGTAATTTAAAGTGACTCTACAATTTCATGTAGACATTGAAATGAAATACAAATGTGGACTGACCAAAGACTTACTGATAAGATTTTAAGACATGCCATTATTTAATGCATGAGAAACACTTAACATTATTTTGAGTATCTAAAAAGCTTCATAGAAACTAAGATTAAATTCTATAGTGTTGTGTTCATGCACAAACTGAGTTACTTCCAGTTTTCAGCAAACAATTGGCCATGAGCTTTCTCCTTTGTCCACATCTGTGGTGGTTTGAAAAGATTCAAGGTGTATCCTCTTTTCAGTTATGTTGTTGCTAGTGAAATATATTGCACAAGCACACAATTTGAACTTTTTTTTCTCTTTAGTATTTTCCTCTCATTTTCTGTTACATCTTTTTCCTGTGATAATGATAAGACATAGTAGTATGATTTTATCCTGAAATAAATTTGGTGTGACAGTATATTTGGTGATTATAGGATGATGGGGACCAGACAGCAAGTGTTGAAGAACTAGAGAAGCAGATTGAAAAACTGACAAAGGTGAGAGATCATTAGTCTTTTTTCTACTACAAATGTGGTCACTGGATGTCAGGAGTTAGTATATTAAACATCATTTTCAATGCTCCAACTTAATATAAATTGAAATAAGTATCTACTCTAGTTTTGTGAAAGTATGAATGATGCTCCGATTCATGACACCTGAATTTTGAGTTCAGTCTGGTGGCCCTAAGTGGATGTCACTCAAAAGGCAGTTAATAATAGTAGTTGATAATATATTTGCACTTCTGAGAATAAAAAGTAATGTAATTTTTATCCAGAGCTACTTGATATATTCCTGTTTGTTGATCTTAGAAAGCGATGACAAATTCTGTATATGAGAAGCAATGGCTTCGGTTATACAATGGATTGTGGATCTCATGCCCTCCTTTGCATGCTGATTTCTGCAGTTGTGCTCCAAGCCCAGAGCTGTCTGGGCTTCACATTTTGAAAGAAGCAGCAGTAGAATAGGAAGAGAAGTGTAAATGAGAAAGATGTAATGCTGTAATTGGGGCAACTCATGGCCCATGTTTTTTGTAAATGAGAAAGATGTAATGCTGTAATCGGGGGTACTCATGGCCCATGTTTTTATTGTTCCTACTAGAAAATTTGTCATTTAAGACTTTGTGTGTTGGTTTGTCTCATGTTCCAAATAGCAGTAAATTAGCAATCCAGGATTCCACCTGACTCCCATCAGTGTCAAATTTAGCAGAGCAAGAACTGAATAAACAAACTGAAGTTCTTGTTGGCCCCCCTCAAAGAGCTGTGTTATGTTCAAAGACAGAATTTATTTTTGTGTATTGTTCTCATTCTTTTATGAACAGTTAAAATATCTCATTACTCTTCCATCAGCAGTTGCACTATTGTCTGTCTTCAGGGCTCTGTTTACCATTTGCTGATGCTGTGTAATTGTTAGGATTTCAGCTGTTCTTGTGCAATGAAATCTTTGATCCACAGCTTTTTGAGAGTCAGGGTTAAAAAGACAGGGTTCACCATTGCAGTGTGTTTTTAGAGGAAAACTGATAAACTTAGGCTGAGCCAGGGAAAGCCTTAACTGATTTTTTTTAAGGAAGCTTTTTAAGTAAAATCACCAAGGCAGCAGTGGTGAATAGAATAGCACAACACACAGACACACCACTATCCTGAATCTCTGAGAGGACATCCTTGTCTGACCCTTGAACTTCTTTCACTCTGGCAGCCAGATGTTTTCTGTAATGTGATTTTTTCCCCCACTGATTTATAATGTTCTCCCTTTTTTAAATAGCAACAAAGCCAGTACAGAAAGAAGTTATTTGAAGCTTCGCACTGTTTGCGTTCCATGATGTTTGGTCAGGATCGTTACAGGCGCCGGTACTGGATTCTGCCCCAGTGTGGTGGTATTTTTGTAGAAGGCATGGAAAGTGGTGAAGGTAAGAGCCATAAAGGAATGGTGGCACACAAGGCCAAGACATGCTGCCCATCTCCAGAGGCGCTGGTGTTGTGTAGCAAGGTCTTCACCCTCAACCAGATGTTCAACAGACTGCTGTCAATAGACCTCTCCACTCATGTGGTTCTTTGATAGCTCTTTCTGGTTAGGAAAGAGCAGGTAATAACCTTTCAAAATGAGGATTGGTGTTTTGGAAGTTTTCAGTTGTTATACTTCTACATGTTATGCTTTTTCATATTTACCTACTTGCAAAGTTTGTTTGACTCTTTCTGATCTATTTCATCTTTCCCTATGGCAGTGACCTTTGTGTATGAAAATTAGGAGGACCATAGAAAGCAGAAAAATATTTTCATCCTCAGTTGTTACATCTTCTGCAATTGCACAGACTATTCTGTGCATGAAGTTATGATAGATGTCTGCAAAAACATGACAATTATTTTCATGCAGTGAAGTACCTTGTTTTCTAATCAACCACATGATTCAGTGTCTGTATTTTACCAATTGATCTTTCTTTAACCGGCACTTGCTGAAATTACTTTGCCAAAACTAAAATGTAATTTTGGGGTTGTGACAGTTGCATATTAACTGTGGCTGAATTTTTCACACGCTTTAAATTGGATAGATGCAGAAATTATGTATTAATCTGACTTCTTTGTTGGTATTAGAATTTTTAAACATAAACTTTCATTTTGGCCACAGAAAAATCCTTTCTAATTTTCGTATCGATGAACCAAAACCTCATTACTTTCACATCTTTTCCCCTCAAAAAATAACAAAAAAAAAATCTGATGCACATCAGAATTGCATGATCTAATGAGAATGGCATCATTCTAGAGAGCTGTTTAATTAACTGTTACTATATGGCATAGTAGGAAATTTGAGCCTGGTTTTGGGCCCAAAAATAAGCCACAGAACTTGCCCTAATGTAATCTTGATCATCAAGTTATCTTTCTAAAATGGGTAGCATAAAAAGTACTTTCTTCTCTGTCTCCTGCTCTGCATTAACTTATGCTCTGTGTTAGGAACTGCTTTGCTCATGAGTAGCTGCATTCAGAAGGTGCTCTTTGCATTTCCTTGGTTTGCTGTATTTCATTATATTTTAACCAGATGAATCCCCAAATGCTTTGGAAGTGGTACACAAAGAAAATAATTGACATACACTTACCTGTCTTAAAATAGTAAAAAAATCCCACACAAAAGTTTTAACCAAGAGCTATAGGGCAAACCTCTATTTTTAATGTTGTCTTAATGAAAGTTTAATCTCCCTGAAAAGGAAAACAGATGTGTTCTTGAATTCTCACCTACCTCCTCTTCCCCTCAGCTCTTAGTTTGCCCTCTTTCTGTAAATTCTGCAGTTTATCTATTTCTAATTCCTTTATCTAAGCCTTGGAAATAGGAGACATAAAGTGTTGAATGATCTGTCCATTTAAACAATACATCTCTATCCCTTTTGTGTAGCCATTTTCGGGCTTATGCTGATACTTAAATTGTTTATATCTTGATACAGACCATAACTGTAAACACATTTTGAAGTTTTAACAGGAAGGAATGTACTTTTCTTTGTAGAAATTACAGTTTTTCAGGAGCAAGTAAATATTTATAGATGTGCCTGCCATGAGCTGTAAGCCATGTGTTTATTTGTGACTGCAGTATCTGATGAGCATAAAATAAGGAGTTGGATTTTCTACCTCCTTCCCCTTATGCTAACAGTTCTTTATTTAAAAGCGTTTTATACTTACTCTTTGCCTAAGCTGGCAGTCAGTATAAGGGTAGAAGAGAAATGGTTAAGAAAGACTAGTGGTGCAAAGAAGACAAAAAAATGTTTTTTCTTTTTGTAAAAGGTAGATCTTCAGATCTTTTGCACCTTCTATGTTTGAACAAACTTTTTTAAATCAGCTTTTGCTTGCTGTACTTTAAATTGCTTAGATGTTAGCTGTCTGCTTAGTTGTATGGAAAGTTCCAATCATCATGTTGGGTGGCTCTTGAAAGAGTATTAAACTTCACAGACTGTTAACATTGTTTCACGGTCGAAGTTGGTAATGATTTGTATTAAAAGAAGTAAAATGCTTAATGGTATTTCAGTATTTTGGGAATATTTTATTTGCAACAGGAATTTTGGTTCTTCATTTTGTAGTTGGCTGTGTACTTAATGAAACTATCAATTGCAAAAATAAACTTAAGGCTGTAAACATTGTACTCCCTTGATATCACGAGAGGGGCTTTTCAATGAGCCATGCGGAGTCTTGCAAAAAGAAAGCTGGCAAAAATTTGTCCCTTTCAGAGACTTGACACTGGCAAACTGCTTCAGATATGTGAATCTGGTAGCATGTTAGCCATGTCGAGGTGATTTTTCCTTGAGGTGTTTAGTACTGTTTGAATCTGTATGCCTAGGAACTTCTTTCCCTCTGCTCAGTGAGCTGTGAAGTGAGAAGGAGTTTCATTAACAGCAGTGGCAAAGACATGGGAATCTTAACATATGTTGAACCAAAACTGAAGTAATTTTTAATTTAAATTATGATTATAGAAAGTTTGTAAAATAGTTGATCTGTTATAGGTAATTGGTGCTTCTTGTACCTTTTTAGGTCTAGAAGAAATTGCAAAAGAAAAAGAGAAGTTAAAAAAGGAAGAAAGTATGCATATCAAAGAAGAATTTGAAACAGAAGAAAAATTACATTGTTTAGCGACAACGCACTATGAGCAAAAGGAAAATTTGAAAGAAAAGGACAGTACTAACCTGTTTTTACAAAAGCCTGGATCATTTTCAAAATTAAGCAAACTGTTAGAGGTAGCAAAAATGCCACCTGAGTCTGACACTATGTCCCCAAAACCTAATGGCAGTGCAGCAAATGGCTGCACATTATCTTACCCAAGTAACTCAAAAAACTCTCTCTGCAGTCTGCAGCCCCCTGCATCACAAAGCTCCATCGAGAAGTCTGATTCTAATAATCTTTTCAGTCCTAATGCAAGTGGGACAGGAAAGATTTACAGTTCTCCACTAATTCAAAATGACCAGTTGTTAAAGACTCTTACTGAGAAGAGCAGGCAGTGGTTCAGCCTGTTACCGCGGGTGCCCTGCGATGACACCTCGGTGACCCACGTGGACACACCAGCTAGTACAGCTCCACTCACTCCTCAGTCACATCCACCATCAAAGTCACCGTCACCTGTTCCATCTCCTCTTCTGGGCTCAGCCTCTGCACAGAGCCCCATGGGATTAAGTCCTTTTGCATTGTCACCACTGCAGGTAAATAAATTAATTTTTGAATAGCTTGAATTTGCAGAGCCTGTTTGGGCAGGATGTCTGTTTAGACAAATTATTTCACAGACCTGCGGTCATTATATCTGCGTTTCTTTTTTTTTTTTCCTGTTTCTAAATGGTCATAACTAACTACAGAAGTTTTATAATACTAGGTTACAATGTGTCAAGTAAGCCAGTGTATGATATTTTGTTTGTGTATTTCAGTAGTTTAATTTGGCTTTTAGTGTTGGCCACTGGTATTAAATGAAAAGCAAGTTCATAAAAGCTAGTTTTTGGAAGTGTAACACACCAAACCCTACTTTTAAAAACTATTGTTTTTTAGCATTAACCGGGCCCTAATAAGAAGTATTACATGTCAGTGTTAAATTAGTTTTTCTGAAACTAGTTGAAGTACTGAGTAAAGGCTTTCTTTGTGTTTTGATTATTGTTTGACAAATAGCATCCTTATCATAATTCAGGTTTCTTGGTTATAGTAATGGTAGTTGTGCTCTGTAGCAGATGAAGACAGGACTACCTATAATGGGACTTCAGTTTTGTGGATGGCCTACAGGAGTTCTTACTTCAAATGTTCCATTTCCATCTCCTTTACCTGCTCTTGGATCAGGGTTGGGATTATCAGAAGTGAATGGTAACTCATTCTTGGCATCTAGTGTTCCTGCAAGTAAAAGTGAATCACCAGCACTACAAGCTGAAAAAATAGCTTCTGCCCCTTCTACAGCAGCTGAAGTAGCCAAGCCTGTAGATTACCCTAACCCAAAGCCTATACCAGAAGGTAAGTGTAATGCAACAATAAGATGATGATTTCTGCAGTGCCTCTATGATGTTACAATTATTTTTTAAAATAATTTGCCTATTGATTTGCTAATCTGATCGTGTGTGATCACATAAAAAAGCACCTGCAAAGTGTTTATATGCTTGTCTTGATTTAGAAATGCAGTATGGGTGGTGGAGGATTACTGATCCAGAGGACCTAAAATCTTTGCTTAAAGTGCTGCATCTCAGGGGAATAAGAGAAAAGGCCTTACAAAAGCAAATACAGAAACACATGGATTATATCACTCTGGCCTGCATCAAAAACAAGGATGGTATGTAGTTGATACTTATTTTACATGTGGTGTTGGGGCACCAGACAACTGGCATAGAGCTCTTTGAGATGCTTTTAGCAGGAGAGTTAAAGTAATGGTTGGAGAAAAAAGGTAAAGGTCTCCTTACCTGTAGTTGCCTTTTCACCAGCCTTGTTCCGGAAAGTTACTGGATTGGAGAAATGCCATTTAATATAAATAGTTCTAGTGGTATAAGTAACCTTCTGAAGCTCTTTCCATCTCTGTAACACTTGGCCTCTCCTTCCCCTTCTTGCCTTTAAATTGCAAGTTTGAAAGCATACAGAATTTGTTGTCCATATTGTCCAATTTTAAGAATAGTAAACTTTTACAACAGTTCTTTAGCATTTAACTGGAGTGACAGGTAAATCAGCTTGAATTTACCAGTGCAGTTGTAATGCTAACTAAAATAATAAAAATGTGATTTTCAAATACAGTTGCAATTATTGATATCAATGAAAATGAAGATAATCAGGTGACTCGGGATGTTGTGGAAAACTGGTCAGTAGAAGAACAAGCTATGGAGATGGATCTTGCTATTCTTCAGCAGGTGGAAGATCTAGAGAGGAGAGTTGCATCAGCTAGTTTACAAGTTAAGGTAAAACCAGCTTTCAGTAAAATGTCTCTTTAAAACAAGTGGTAAGAATTTAAGCAGATAGCAGTCCTTGTGTATTGGTAAGTGCCTTCTTATTCCATCTTAATTGCCTACAAATGACACAAATACACTGTGCAGTATCATGGAGACTTGTGTTTGAAACATTTTATTGCAGTTCAGTCTTCAGCTGAAGATGCTCAGAATGGCAGTTCCTGGAGAGTGTTCTCCTACAGTGCAGTTCAGTGCACGTTTTCTTAACCTTCTCTGAATGCAAAGATTGTATTTCATATAGACCGCTTAACTCTCGGGGGTTTGCCACAGTTCTGCCTGGTTTGTGTGGTTGTTGCTGTTAATGCTTTCAGAAATGCCTACAAGTGCATCAGAATAATTTGCTTGAGTATTGTACAGTCATGGAGAACATGTAATGGCTATGAGTGTGGTAGAGTTAAGAATTCTCTGGATTTTGGAATTTTTCCAACATGAGTGTACGGTTATCAAATTGCAAATGTTTGGTTATAGTACAGGTGCAGTGTTTGGGATCTAGTTTTTGGCATGAGATGAATGTTATTTTCCTGTCTCCTGATACTGTCTCCTGAGCCTGCTGAACAGATAGACCTGTTCTGATGTTTTGACCAATAGAACAGGATACTTCACAGGGGGATAAGCATGCAGACTGTTGCAGAAAGGTCCCTTCAGAAAGTCTGGTAATGCTTGTATTTCTTGATTAATTATTTTAGTTCTCTGGATATTTTGTAAAATGTCTCTACAGATGGATTGCCAGTAACCAAGATCTACTGGAAACAGCGCTTCAATTACTTAGTTTGATTCCGTAAAACAGTTCCTCTGTTTACACACTGAGTTAACAGCAACCAGTAAATGCACAAACCTTTCTATTGACATAGGGTTGGCTGTGTCCTGAACCTGCATCAGAGAGAGACGACTTGGTATATCGTGAACATAAGTCAATTACTAGATTGCACAAGAAGCACGATGGAGATTGTGCTGGAGGCGGAGAAGGCAATGCCAGCTCTCTAGAGCGGAGGAGTGACAACCCTCTAGATATAGCTGTAACCAGGCTCGCTGACTTGGAGCGGAACATAGAGCGAAGGTATCTGAAGAGCCCCTTAAGTACCACCATTCAGATCAAACTGGATAATGTGGGCACAGTTACTGTCCCTGCTCCTGCACCATCTATTAGTGGTGATGGTGACGGGTAGGTTATTGAGATTAACTTGAAAAATTATTGTGCTTCTTTGCTAATTGGAGCCTATTTTCTTATTGCCTGTTATCTATGTACTTTCTTGTATGTCTGTGATCCATGTGGATCATGTTATTCTGCATGGTGCTTTGTAAAGATTTTTTTTGTTACGTTTGTTAATAATCTTGCAAAGTTATCTTACATTTAACTGGTTGTGACTAAGCTTTGAGGCACGTAGCCACAGTCTGTGCACAACATGAAATTCAGTTGCTTAAACCTTATACTTATTGGCTGTGTACGTTTTGTCATTGCTTGGCTTTCAATGTGATAATGATTGTTCCACATTTAAAGATGAGCAAACACAGGTGTGACCTATTTAATTTCCCTGTATTTTAATGCAGAACTGAAGAGGATATTGCTCCAGGGCTAAGGGTGTGGAGAAGGGCATTGTCAGAAGCACGCAGTGCTGCCCAGGTAGCTCTGTGCATTCAGCAGTTACAGAAATCAATAGCATGGGAAAAATCCATTATGAAAGTTGTAAGTATCTAAACTGTTTTTGCTATATCCCATTTTCTGACTTTAGGCATTTTAAATTGCCATGGTGAATAATGCATTTCTTATTACTTCACATAAAACTTCACATGCTTAAACTGTACATTGTGCACAGATGAATAAGCCTAATGGAAAAGATTGTCCCTTGCTTGCCAAATTCAGCATCCTGAACTTGCTCAGATAAAAAGCTCTTGTAAATGGTTACATTATTTAAGATGGTAATTATTCTTTGATGATGACATCGAGGTAAAAGAGTAATTTCTTGCTCCATCTGATGAAAGATACTCTTTCTAGTGGAAAATCTTGTGTCTCATCCGTGACACAAGTTTTGTGGAGGTTCAACATCATATATCCTTCATTAAGGATTTCATTTTTCAGGAAGTTGAGATGCTCCAAATATGTGGCTTCTTTGCATGCAGAGTTCTCACAACTGAATATACAAATTAGGCAAGTGTGTGCGCAGACAGGCTGAAATATCTGTTTCCTTGTACACTTAGCAAGTCAATCTATCTTAACTACATATATTAAAAAAGCATGCGAAGGGGATATGTCAAACTTTGGACCTCTGAGCCTCAAATTTCTGAAAACAAAACCTATTACTACAGCAATAGTGACTATGATGTGATCAAGTATGTCCAATGTTGTTGTGTACTGGGTGGCAAATTGATTCTTCCATCTGTGGTCCTTTACCTAATTTTTAAATTTCTGTCAGTCCTATACAGATTCTGATTGTATCTGGACAATTAAAGGATGAAAGGATGATTTAAATATTCACAGTAATGTCAGGCTGTACTTTTGAGTTTATATAGCTGTTAGTTTAATGCAGTATCTTTAGAGCAAAAAGCTTACGAATTTGGTAGGAGCACCTGAAAATGCACTGGAATGTTTCAAGATGAAGTAATTTATTAATCAGAAAAAAATGTATCACTCTCAATTTGGTTTAAATATTCTCTGCATTTAATTACAGGCAGTTGGTTAGAGCAGGGTGCTCATAATGCCAGGGTCACGGATTCAATCCCTGTATGGGCCATTCACACAAGGACTCAATGATCCTTGTGAGTCCCTTCCAACTCAGAATATTCTGTGGTATCAGTAAATATACGTATTTGGTGACAATATTTGGAAATTTTTTAGGTTCCTGGATGTCTACAAATAAGGGATTAGCAAAATCACACAATGTATGTAAGAAAATGGCAGTCCTTTAGATATTTTTAAGTTAGTGTGAATTTTAGGAAGTCCTGGGATCATTTGTTTTGCTTTACTAAAGTTGTTCATGGTGGCCCTTGGATAAGATCCTTACCAATAATTATTTGGAAATACTCTTGTAAAATATAAATTTTCTTTATTAAGTAGCAATGTACATATGCAGTATGGACATAAATGAAGAGAAGATTTCTGAGATAGTATGTTTGGGCCAAGACGGTTTGATAGGTATATGTTTACTTCTCACAGACATTAATAAATTATAAAAAGTGCTCATCATTTTGTGTGCTGTAGGGACACCTGTCTTATAATAAATGAATTGCTTTTCCGACATGTTCCCCAAATGTAGCCTTTAAGTTAGTTCCTTACATACTCCATATATTATTCCATGGATACGATCATTAGCAGATTCTGATTGGAGCAAAATGAAAGTAATTTTGAGAGTGAATTTGTGTGTTTGAAGGAGAAGGGTAGTTTAGGTACTATTTATGTGTTTCAAATTTTAAAAAATTGAATTAAAACCCATTTTTCATGAATTACAGTACTGCCAAATTTGTCGAAAGGGAGATAATGAGGAACTGCTGCTCCTTTGTGATGGTTGTGATAAAGGCTGTCACACCTACTGCCACAGACCCAAGATCAGCACCATTCCAGATGGGGACTGGTTCTGTCCTGCGTGCATAGCAAAGGTAACACTCCTGTCAGGATGAAGGGACTGGAGCAAGTGACTGGTTTATTATATGTGCTAGATTTACAGGTCTACCAGTGCTTTCTTCAATGAAAATAATGGTCTGTATGTTTTATATGGGGCTCCCATTAAATGATGACATTAGTAGTTTTATTTAACTTGTATTTTAGTGGCAGTAAGGGCTACCGTCTTATTTGTTCTAAACTGTGGGCTTTTTAATGTAAGTAGGTGCAGAATTTTCATGCTAATTCCATACCATAATTTTTAATTTCTCTTTTAAAATTTGTTCAGTATTTGTCTTTCAAATCTCATCATTAAGTCTTGACAGACCAACGTCTCAGGTTCTGTTTTAAAACAAAAAGCAGAGAAAAAACATAGTGATTTTTTTTTTTTTTTTTAGTATGTTTATATTGGTCATTTAGGAATGGACTAACGTTTGTCCAAAACTATGCCAGCTTGGTTTGTTAGGAGGTACTGTTTTACCAGTTTGAATGTCAGGTGCTTTTGTATTGTCACAAGTTGAGAACGTAGGTCACTAGTACCAGGAATTTCTGCAGTCTTATTTGCCTTCAGAGAAGAGCAAAAGGTGAATAATCTCTAATATTAAATATTTAATATGTTTCAGTGCTTCTGTTTCTGATATTTATTGCTGTAAATGATAACAGAGGTTTCTGTAATTTCTAGGTTATTACTTATTTCACTTCTCTCTATTGTAGGCAAGTGGTCAAACTCTAAAGATAAAAAAACTTCAAATCAAAGGTAAAAAAAGTAATGAACAAAAGAGAAGCAGAAAATTAGCAGGAGAAACAGAGGATGAAGACTCTGCAACTACAAGTGCTGCCTTAAAAAGAGGGAAAACAGACCCTAAGAAAAGAAAAATGGATGAAAATGTTTCTGTAAGCCAGTTAAAGCAAGAAAATTGCACTGTTGTTAAGAAACCTAAGAGAGATGGAGACTCCAAGGACCTGGCGCTATGCAGGTAAAGTGTCAGATGCTAAATTTAGGGGTAAGTCCTGTTGAAACAAATAGTACTTGATCCTTTTTAATGTGTGTGTATATATGTATATGTACACAAACGTGTGTCTGCTGGGAGAGTGCTTCTTTCAAGACTGGAAGAATGAACCCCAGTAGCAGTGGCACTGACACCTTTCTCAAGTGTATCAAAGACTATTCTCCACTGTGTCCGAGGGCGTTGCATTACGGAGGGGTGCACACAAATCGTCTGCTCTGGTAGCATTGCTGCTCAGTCAAAAGAGATGTAGTTTAGCCTTGTCACAGTTTTGGAAAGTCCGTGTTAGCACCTGGTTTGCAAATGGTTTACATTGAGGATCAAAGTTGCAGAACCCTGTTTTCTTTTGGAATGTTGATCATTAGATTTTCATCTTACATAGGTTGCCTGGAGGGAACTTAATGCTATTTTAGTTACTCAGTTTTCTGTCTCTATGTACATTGTTCTCAACCTTGCAACAGGGTGCAGAATAAAGTGTTTTCCTTTTGTAAAGTGAATAGTTTGGCAGTTCATAAGGAATTTGTGTAATAGTGAAAACACTCTGTGAATGTATGAACAGTTAAAAAATACTGATTTGAAACCTTATTTTATTCAGCGTGATTCTCTCAGAATTGGAAACTCATGAAGATGCCTGGCCTTTCTTACTTCCTGTAAACTTGAAACTTGTTCCTGGTTATAAGAAAGTTATTAAAAAACCTATGGACTTTTCTACCATTAGAGACAAGCTAAGTAGTGGACAGTAAGTAAACCTACTGTAAATTTTACTTCACATTTTAAAAATATTTAAACACTGAAATACAATGCATTTTTAAAATTAGCTGAACTATATTGTTCTGCTCTGACACCTCTGTGATTACTTTTACAGTCAAAATAAAAATTCTTAATTGTATGCTTAAATCTTCGCCATATCCAAGTGAAATAGCATGTTGTATGGGAGAATGTGTGGAACTGGCTGAAAAACAATAAAACTGCCAGGTCAAATGCATCAAAACAATCAACAGGAAAGCTTTTTTCCCTCATCTTTTTTCATGGAGACATCTTAGTGTTACTGCATGTTAGAGAGAACCAATTGTATAGGCTTTAAACTAGTGGAGTCCTTGTAAATGATGTGGCTGTGGAGTGAATTGCCAGCTCTGTTGTGGGTAACACTCTTGTAAAGGTGTTTAATAATTTTATACTCCTACAATTTGACTGCACAGATTTTTTAAAAAGAAGACCACACTATATGCCTCTGTTTACCTTCCCTCCTTGTTACTATCCCTGTGCTCTAATGAAGCTGTAAAGATGGACCCTCTGCAGTGTCTGTCAGTTCCACACAGAGCAACTTTCTTCAGATAGCACAAGGAGCTTTTTAACCTCTTCAGGCTTTTTCTCCCATGAATATGAGATCTAAATGTTCCCCATGTGCTCATATCAGTAGACTTGTAATTCTTTTATTCTCATTTTTAATTCATATGCATATTGGAACACTCTTTGGGCCATTCACGAGTATGTTCAGGGTAATAAAAAGAATTAGGAAAGACGGTGTCACAGGATTATCTGGGCAGCCTTTTTTTGTACCCATTTGTTCCTCTTTTAGATAAATTCAGCTCTATTCAACACTTTGAAAGGACACTGAGCCCAAAAATAGATGCATAAATGGAGAATAGCCGTAGCATTTTAACTAGAAAGCTGTTGAAGAGAAGGAGGAATTAGTTTTCTAATAGTTTGTTTTCCAGTATAGGCATGAAATTCTACCTTACAAAACTTCTGAGGAAAATAACAAAACAGGGACAAGAGAGTATTTCTTTTCACTGATGTTCATTTTCTTGTTAGAAATTCTAATTTAAATTCTTATTTAAATATTCTCTCATGTAGTTGAAATATTTTTCTGCTTTGATTCTCTATGTTACAAAAATCATTCACTTTTTGCTTCTTTCAGGTACCCTAATCTTGAAGCGTTTTCGCTGGATGTCAGGCTTGTTTTTGACAACTGTGAAACTTTCAATGAAGATGATTCTGACATAGGCAGGGCTGGCCACAACATGAGGAAGTATTTTGAAAAAAAATGGACAGAGATTTTCAAAGTGAGCTGAAGCTACTAGAACTCATTTTTCTTTTCTTTTTTTTTTTTTTTCCATTAAATGAGGACTGATAAGACCAGCAATGTGAACTATATTTACATGGAAGTGCAAGGCACATACGTAACTAATTTTTTCCTTTAAAGTATCACAGAGTTGTGATACTACTTTTAAAGGCTTCACTCCTACAGCAACCATGGCCCCTTGGTTATTGGTTTGTGTGTTTTAACAAACTAATTTAGGTAGAACAGGGAAGCGCACCCAAAGAATTTCAAAGAAAGGGGTGTTATAGTGCAATAGCAATTTATCAAAACGCACTGAATATTCAACCACCAGAGCTCTACTTGGGGAAATGGTTCTCTTTTCCCTTTCAATAAATATCTATTTTTCTTTTTTTTTTTACTTTGTAGTTTATTTTTTAGTGAATGTATTTAATTTTATGAATTATTTATGATTATACAGCATTCAGAATCTTCGTTTTCTGTGAAAAGGAAGAACTACAAAATTGCTTTAAATGTTGAAAATACAACAAGGAATGTTTTAAAATATAAAACAAAGCCAAGTAAAACTGTTTACACTGATGTGCTGTGAAGGCACTAAAAATTAAACTTTACTGTAGAGTTACAAGTACATTTATATATATGTTGCTGCATCACTTGTGTAGTTAAATTGTATTTCAAGACAGTGAAGAAAAATTGAGACATGTATATACTGTTCATTATTGTTTATATTAAGTCTTGTTTTAAATATGTATGATGTGTACATATTGTTTGCAGACATTATTGTTTATGCCTTAGGAGGACGGTAGCATTTTCTTTTAGTCTTAAGGTAATTATAGATCTATGGCTTGTACAGTAATTATCCTCTACCAACACTGTGGAGTCTCCTTAATCTTGGTAGTGCCTGCCTTTAAAACAGGGTGTAGGGGATATTAGTTTTCCATTTTTCTATTTTGTTATATAATTTCAAGCCACCACGGCCTCAAATTCAAGTATAATCATTTGTATCCATGTAGAAAAAAATTGTGACAATTTCCTACGCACACAGTATTTTTTCATAGAAACATTTCCCTCCATTTGCCTTGCCACAGAATAACAAAAGAAGACATTTGTAACCACTGTGTTTTATCTACTGTGTGTTGTGGTGGCCTGTTGGGGCAGATAGATTGGAATTTTTTTTGTACTAATGTAAGAGTACTTGAAGTTTTATTTAAAAGAAATGTTGTGGAAAGGTAGCATTCTTTTTCTTTTCCTTTTTTAGGAGTGTTATTTTTCACTAGTATGTGTGGCACGGATACAATAAAAGACTGTTTTGCAAACCAGATTTTCTTGGCAATTTTAATACAGGTCCTGAGTATACAGGTTTTTTGGTTTGGGTGTTTTTTTTTTTTTTTTAGATAATATCTTGGGAGTCTTGCATTTAACATTCAGTTCTTCTTATGATGCATCTAATTCTCCTGAGCTTTTAATGGTAGTTCAAAAGGAAGCAACTGCCAAGCAAAGAGCAGTTCCCTACCTGTAAATAGCTGAGGTGCTGCCAGGCTGATCACTGTCCTTATGGACATGGAAATGCACACAGTGGATCATGTTTCTGAAAACCACTGTCCATGTAAGGTTTTGTCCCTTTTTTGGCCTGTAGAAGGACATTAGTCATAATCCTTGCTTTGACTGAAGAAAATACAGGAATTACAAACAGATATTGTGGAACCACAATATCTGTAGTTCTCTCACAAAATAATTTTGGGAGGGTATTGGTTTTTGCTTTTAAACCAGGTCTGCCATGTTTGAGTCTTAGTGCCTATTTTTAAATTAATGTTTCCATTGCCCTCCCCAGAATATCTTGTTCAGTAATATTTTTCTTTATTCCAAAATCCTGTTAGAATAATCTGTTATTACTTTGAATAAAAGAATCACATTTGGGTGTCAGTCTTGCATGCTAACATGAGCTCCCACGCTGACTGCTCCACGCCTTTCCTTCTCATGACCTGTCTGAAGACTTCAGTAAAGAGGTTTGCTGACATGTACCAGAGATGTGAATATTAATCAGTGTTCTGAATGTATGATGGTACGCTTGTAAGGTGTTATAAATATGCTTAGACTATTGAGAAATCTAGTTCTTCAATGAAAATTACTTTTTTTCAGATTCTGTACTGATTAATGCTTTGTCTGCAATACTAGAACTGTTAGTTTTCTGAAATGTCAGACAGGTTACCAGCTACACTACATACAATATATGTAATACAAGTTGCATTGTTTTCAGCTTGTGTCCCAATTCAGGTGAACAGCTGGGAAGTTGAAGGTGGCAACAGCTACTATAGTGATGACAGTGAGACAAGCATCACCTCTCTAACTGGATATGGCCAGTGTATTGCTTTGCTTGCTAACAGCCAGTCTCTTCATTACTATTGCAGTGAAATTAAATTTACAGGAAATATTACATTTGAGTGGCAAGCTTGAATCATGCATATGCCCTCATATTTCCATAGAAAAGAGCAGGGATTTAACCATTAGAAAAACGTTTGTAACATTTCTTCTTTGCTAATTCTCTCTCCTGTTGATGTTTGTATGTTTTCTTAAGAGGAAAAGTTTTCCAGTGTGCTCTAATCCTTTCTGAACAAAGTGTGCCGGTCTTAGTTTAGAGAATTTATTCTGAAACTTTCAGACTTACTATAAGTACTGTAATGGTGCTCAATGAAGAGTGTTTTGGTTGAGTGTGGGTTCTCTTTTGTCTCTTGTCATCTCTTTGAAAAAAATGGGATGATACAAAAGCAGCTGAAAAGTTGTCTTGGACAAAATCTGTCTCTTTAAAAGGAGGTCTAAAGCTTTCTTTTTAATACTGGCTGTCACCTATGATTCAGAACAATGAAAGGCCAGGCTTCAGCCGTGGATCACAGAGTGTGCAATCAAATAACGTGCTATAAAACAGAGCGTGAGGTGGTACAGACTAAACGCGGAAGGCCAGTCGTTTAGGGAATGCTTCCTGGGCACAGTGACTCCGAGAAAGTGACTTTGTCTTCCTCAAAACATGTAGGTGCCGGCTAAACCATTCATTTTGCATGAATTGCTGAGCGTGTATGTGGAGGGGGAAGAGGGCGATGGTGTACATTTCCTGACGGATGCTGGGACTGGGGGAGCACTCTTTGTTGGAACTCACCTTCGCTCTGCTCGAGGCCCGCGCCTTTGGCGGGCAGGGGCCGGGGCGAGGCGGTCACCGTGTCGATCTCGGCCGCGGAGGGCGGCCCCGCTGCCCGCTCGGACACGGACGGCGCCCGGTAGTGCCGCGGATCTGAGGGCGCGGCAGTAGCCGGAAGCATCCGGCCCCGCCGACATCTCACAGGCGCCGGCAACGCCCGCACCCACGCTGGGTCCGTGCCACCGCAGCCATACCGCCGGCGGCTGTTGTGCGGCTCCGGGCGGGAGCTGAGAGCGCCGAGGGCTGAAAGTCGTACGATCCGCGCCCGCACTGCCTCAGGGCCGGGACCAGTGGCGGCGGTAGGAGCAGGTAAGACAGCGCCGGCTCCCCCGCGGCCGGCGCGCAGTGGCGCGGCCCGGAGCGGGGCGGGTCGGCCTGGGCCGCACCGTGCCGGGAGGGCGGGGGGGACACCGCGCTTGCGCAGCTCCCTGGGCCGTGCGGAGGTGGCCGAGGCAGGAGGCGCCGCGGTTGGATTGCGGAAGGTGCGGGCGGGGTCCCCTCACGGCCGGACGGGCGGCCGTGCCTGGTGGCCTCGGGGTCCCCGCGCAGCCGGTGCAGAGTGTTGTTCACCCGACACCTGCCACTCGTGCTCGGGGTGACTCCGCCGACCTCCCGAGCGTGTCCTGGCCGCGCCGCCAGCGCGATGGGTTGGGTGGGGCTAGGCTGCGGGAAGGAGCAATAGGGAAGTGGCTGCCGGCCGTGTCGAGAGTTGCTGTAGCTCTTTCTGTGGGCAGGTGCTGCTGGTTTATGGATTATGGAAAAATTACCGTATTGCCAGAGGAGCTGATGCTGTGGTGGTGACCATCTCTCTGGTGACGAACACTCCCGCTGCTCCTCGCTCCCTCAGTCGGTTTATTGATACTGAAACCTGTTGTTCTTAAGTTTGCTTTCCTGCAGTGAGCTCCTGAAACTCTCCTGACAGTGAGATCAAGGTGCCTTTTTCCGCTCATCTTTCCAGATGTCAAGCTTTGACTTTTCGGTTTGTCGTAGTTGAAGAAAGTATGTGTATTTTGTTTCTGCAGCTAAGACGTGTTATTGATACTACTTCATCTGTTTAATGGTTTTAAACAGAGTAGTAGTAAAACTACTACTACTTCAGAGCATCCTGAAACTAAAATAGATAGTATTCAATGCTCTGGTCTGTAACTGAGTCAGTGTGCCATACATTGAAGAGAACAAGTATTTTGCCCTTACCTATGCACCTTTGTGTCTGTATGTATATGTACATATATGCACGTGTGCATATGTTTATACATACTTGCATGTCCACATACATGCAAACGTGTATGTCTGTTTATATGTAAAAAAAATGTGTGAGTATATATGATTTTGTTCGCAGATGCCTCAGCACTGAAACTATTATTCAGAACGAAGCACTTACCTGAAACAGCAGACTGTTATTTAAGTTAACTCAATATAAATAGTATTACAGCTTTTTTTTTCATTATAAACAGCTTTTAAGAGTTGTAGGCACTTTATTTTGGCTCTGTGCTTCCTTATTCTCAGGAAACTTGTCTGTGATCTGCAGCATGGGGAGTAACTGGTTGGAATGTACCTCTTCAGGGATTTCCCGGACCTCAACAGTATAAATCACTTGTCTGATGCAATTTAAACTGGTTCCAGCAGTTTTAAGTCCTGGGAAAATGCATGTGAAGTTCATACTGTCTTTTGTTGTTCTATGTAAAAGCAAATGCAATTTCTAGACAGGTTCCGATTCTGATCACCTAATTTAATGTTCACATTTTGACTTAAATGTTTTAGTCAGTCTGGTCAAACCTTGGATTGGCAACATGAGTATATAGTATTGCTCTGATGTTTTGCCATCGCTACTGTTGCTATCCGTGAAAGTAAGCAGAAGGGAGCTCTTGGACAAACTCAAAACAGAAGATGCAAGCAAGGATAGGTAGCCTGGGAGGAATACAGAGAGATCGTTTCAGCAGTCAGGGATTAGGTTGGGAAAGCTAAAGTCCTGATGGAGTTAAATCCAGCCAGGGATGTCAGGGGCAACAAGAAAACCTTATGTAGTTATGTTGGTGATAAAAGGAAGATTAGGAAAAATGCGGGCCCTCTCTGAAAGGAAACAGGAGACCTGGTTACCCAAGACATGGAGAAGGCTGAGGTACTTAATGACTTTTTTTTTGTCTCGGTCTTCACTGGAAAGTGCTCCAGCCACACTACAAGAAGGCTGGAGAGGGACTTTTTCCAAGGGCATGCAGTAATAGAAATGGGAATGGATTTAAACTGAGAGTAGGTTTAGATTAGAGATTAGGAAGAAATTCTTGGCTGTGTAGGTGGTGAGGCCCTGGCACAGGGTGCCCAGAGAAGCTGTGGCTGCCCCGTCCCTGGAAGCATTCAACGCCAGCTTGGATGGGGCTTGGAGCGAACTGGGGTAGTGGAAGGTGTCCCTGCCCATGGCAGAGGGTGAGACTGAATGAACTTTAAGGTCCCTTCCAACCCAAACTAGTCTGTGATTTTACGGTTCTGTGCTTAATGCTAGGTGAAAAAATATGCCTTTGTAAATGAGTTTTTCTTTCTTTTTTTCCTTCAGAATTTGTCTTGCTAATAATTTCTTGCTCTTGTAGTATGTTTCACTTATGAAATAGGAAAATTAAGTCTGACTGTTAAACTCTTTTTCAGATTTTTTTTTTTTAATGGCGACGTTAATTCACACTTTAGCAGATCACAGTGATGATGTCAACTACTGTGCCTTCTCATCATCGTGCTTGGCTACTTGTTCCTTGGACAAAACAATTCGTGTTTATTCTTTGAGCGACTTTACTGAGCTTCCGTACTCGCCTTTGAAAGGTCACACGTACGCTGTGCACTGCTGCTGCTTCTCCCCGTCGGGGCGCGTGTTGGCCTCGTGCTCCACGGACGGCACCACGGCGCTGTGGGACGCGCGCGATGGCCGCAGGCTGGCGGTGCTGGAGCAGCCCAGGGCCAGCCCCGTCAGAGTCTGCCGCTTCTCTCCTGAGGCCACCTATCTGTTGTCAGGGGCAGCGGATGGCAGTGTGGTTCTTTGGAACGTGCAGTCGTTGAAACTCTACCGGTGAGTGCCTAATATTTTTTGACAAATACTCTGTTTTGAAGTGAATATAGTTCAAGTAGTATGCTGTACTGTATACAAGATATGCAGAGTTACACTACTGATGGATATCGCAAAGAAACGGGGATAGGTTTTAGATGACCAAAAGATTTGTCAGTAGGAGAGGGAAAAGTGCTAAGTAGCTTTTTGGTTTTTTAAGTTAAACAACGCAAACTCAAGAAGCTTTAATTTCTACAAAGTTATCTTGCATCTAAATCCTTTTTTTTTTGAAGTTTATTTCATTGATTTAACGTGAGATCAGGATGCATTGCATACTGCATGCATCTGGTTTCTAAACAGTGAGTCAGCAAACTGTGATATATAATACAGTTAGTGGAGCCTGACTGTACTGTGTGCTTTATATTGTATTATACATAGTAGTATAAATTAAATGTTTAATTACTGGGAGTTTGGAGTCTAGGAAGGTCCTGGAAGCTTGATAATAATCCAGCAATCAGTTTGGAAACTGTGGACCTGTCCTGAAACTGTACCGTTTAAGACATAAAGCAACAGAAAGAGGTATTGGAGCTAAGTAAGTTAAGCATGATAGTCAACACTTCACATAGGTTTCCAAGAAACGTTTGAGGCAAAGCAGATGAGCATATTTATTGGTGTTGAACAGTTAAAGGCACGAACCTTAGAGCTATCTTCAAAGTCCTCCTCTACATATCTGTCTTCCAGTGAATTCTTCAGGCCAGTCGTTGTAATTTGTACTTGGGCAAGACATTATTTATGTTTTAGGGCCCTATTACACAACTAAATTACTCTCTAAAGTTAGAAAAGTAGTTGAGAATTTGAGGAACTGGTGTTGCACTCAGGATTGAGGGAGCAGCCATTTCTGAAAGACAAAGTTGTTTGATGTTGGTAGTCCCCTGTCAAGCATGTCCCTCTTTTTGTAGCCTCTTTGCCTTTTGCCTTCCACAGTAGTGATTTATGTCAGAACTGTACAGGTTTTCAAAATGATTGATTATAGTTACTTGAAATTGTGTAAATCTGGAAATTTGTCCACAAACAGAATTCTTACAGATTTTTGCCACCATGTTTTTTGTAATACAGAAGGAAACACTGAAATGGTGGTTTTGTTTTCAGACGGTAAAGAGGTACTGATAACCTATTTTTTCCTCCTGTATCTTTAAGAAAAATAGTGAAACTCAGTCATTAGTATTCTGAAGTCTGAGGGTTTATCTGTTTTGAGACATTGCTAGTGAAGAGGTTATATTTGTTTTATTTAGAATGCGTGTTGCTGAACGGAAAAACCCAGAAATATGAAAACGTCATTTCTTACAATTGTATGCTGTTAATTCATGCAGTGATGTGTGTTTTAGACCTACGTCCTAATTTTCTTCTAGTTGAATGGTGTGAATGTATAATGACTATGTAGAAGCTATATTGTTACAAGCAGAAATTATTCTGCTTTGGTATTTTCGTTACAAGCAGAAATTATTCTGCTTAGGTGTTTTCAGTGTAGAGAAATAAGAAAAAACTTGAACATTCCCATCCTGTCCCCTTCAATTATTAAAATTTCATTTCAGAGTGTTAACAGGCCAGCAGTAGTCAGCTTAACTTTATATCTATTTTGGGACGTGTATGTGTGTATGTATTTTCAGCTGATGAATTTTTTTATTGTCATTTGAAATTGCAGATAGAAAAATGCGCATGTCCTGTTTTTAAAAGCTGAGATCAATATCACGTAGAAATCATCAAGGTACTTAAAAATTATGTCAGAGGAAGTTAGTTAACCATCTAATGTCAGTGTGTGGTCCTCTGTTTCTTTTGAAACAGTTGATTGTGTTGGTGCTGAAGAAGAGAAAATATTGTACCACACTGTTTTGTCACTTTACTAAATATATGGATGGTAATTATAATAAAACACATAATATTTGCTCCTTGTCTGCTCAGCTGTTGTAATTGGTTGTTCAAATTGTGAAGTAAGATGGCTATTTAAATAATTTCTATGATGGATGTGAACAACATGAAAGCAAGTTGACTTATGTGTATTTCTTAGTGTTCTCTATTTCCTGTTCAGTAGTTAAGTTACAAAGCTGGTATTTGGCCTGCAAGTGTTAAATGCATGCTCTGAACATGTACAATGCTATTTATTTTACTGTTGTTTCCAGAGCAGAATCTGCGGCTTTTTGTGTGAAAGAAGGCAAGTTTTAAAAGCTGCACTAAAGAAAAAGGATTGTACATTTAAAAATGGGAAGCACTGTAGTGGATTTGATAGTATTCTTAATGATAGAATTAAGGGAGACAATACTTTTAAGAAGGTCCTCGGTGTGATCAGTGTGACACTGAGGAAAATTTATTGACTTGTCTTCTGTGACATTAAGTTTGACACCCCTGGCAGTAAATAAAATTTCTATCAGTAAAAGAGAATTAGCAGCTGTTCTACAAAATATGACGACAGAGTAAATAGGACTGACATTTCTTGCCATGTGGCTGTTTCTTGTGGCTGTGATTTTCTCCCTGCCCTTAAAGACTCAGCTGTGCATGCTTTGCTGGATCTGTTGTCCATTAAAAGGAGTGAGACTCTTTTGGTTGACTTTAGGTTGTCAGATAATGTAAAGGATGTCACGTTGACCCCACTTCTTTCCTGAGGGTTGCCCACACTTCCATATCTGCTAGAAATTTTCTTTAAAGATCAGTTTTACAAAGTGCTTTGTCTGACTTAGTTAAAATACAGAATTTCTCTTCCACATTGCTTTTTCTTGTGTACAAGTTATTAAAAATTAACCCCACATCATAAATCACAAAGTATTCTACTCAGCTACAGCTTATTATATGGGTTAGTACGTGTTCTCTTTTGTCTCTAAAAACAGAACAGAAGAATTGTCAGTCTTTTTTCCCCTCGTTTATGTACATGTAAATGTGTATTAATGGTAGTTGTGTATTTATCCTTGACTTTTAAAATGTATCCTGCCATAAAATTTTAACAGTGCATTGTGCCCTTTAAATGTTAAATCCATGCAAATTGTCTTCAGTTTCAAAATTATTTTATCACTCAGTTAAAATTATTGCCTTGGGCTGCCATCTCATGTTTTTCCTCCTGCAGTCAAAGAGCAGGTCTGGTCCCTACTGCAGAGCTTATTTTGCTCTCTTTTCATAGTTGGTTTGAGTTTCTCTTTCCTCTCTTAGCTAGTTCCAAAGTGCAAAACTTAGAAGAGTTTGGCTTATTGCATCAGACTGCATTTGAGATGTCACTTCTGTAGAACTTTACCTAGTCTAAATTCAAATCCTGTGTACTCTTGCTTTTCAGATCTGGGAATGTTAAAGGTGGTTCTTTGGTGGCTTGTGCGTTTTCTCCCAATGGAAATTTCTTTGTCACTGGATCATCAAGTGGTGATTTAACCATTTGGGATGATAAAATGAGATGCCTGTGTAATGAAAAAGCACATGATCTTGGCGTTACTTGCTGTGATATTTCTTCACATCCAGTATCTGGTTAGTTATTCAACTCTTAAGGGGAGCAACATATAAAAAAAGAGATACTTAATTTCTCCCTAGCTCTTGTTTTCATATTCTTTTTGCCACTGGTGCTCAAGATACAGATGACCTTGTGAAGAGCTGATGTTTTAAAATATTCTGAATATTAAGTAAAGATTGTAGTCAGGTTGGTGCCGAGGAATGTACTAGGTCAACAAACAAGATGATAACTTTGAGTAGCTAATTACCCTGTGGCAGACAAGGATTTTAGAAGATGCAGTGCTCGATTACCATTCCCCCTTGACTCTTTCATACTTTGGTTCCCAAGGAACAGGACTGGATTAAAACAATGCAGAGAGCTGTAAACCTAATCAGCTAAATGCTTGAGCTGTGGAATATTAATAGATAGACTGTTTTCCTGCACCTGACTTTCTCACTTAGAGGAATTTGGGAGAGCAATGAACCCAGAATCTCCTGCATTCCACTAAGATGTTCAGAAATCTTAGCGCTGTTTTAGCATTTGACCACACAGTCATTTGCTTCTAATGAAGGTTAGGAAATTGGGCAGAAGCCTCATTGTCAGCTTTAGAAAGTAATGCAGCAACTTGACTTAACAACCTTGTGTGTATACTTTCGTGCTTTCCAGATCTACCATTGAGACAAAGTGATCTTCATCAAGTTATTTAGGCTTTTGTTTTCAGAATACACAAACTGCCCTTTCAAAGGCCCCAAAAGTTATAACTGAGCAGCCACTTGGATCTTCAAGTGCTGAACCCAGCAGTAGGTACTGCTGTCTGTGTACCACATTGTCTGAGGAGGTGTTGCAGAGCAGGAAGAAAACAGGAGAAGCAGTTGAGAAGAAAACAGGACAGAAGCAGGAGGAAGCTGAGGAATTAGGATGTGAGCATACACTTCAGAACAGAGAATTAGTGATTGACAATACCAAATCAAACAAATGTGTGTCCACTGAAAGGTGTAGGACCTTTCTTGGTGAAAATACTACACAAAAAACTCCGTCGTGAACTAGGAGTTGCATCTGAGGGCAAAAAGCATGTTGCAGCTGAAACAGATCAGAGTGTAATTTCCACCTCTCTATTTCATATTGAGATTATTCTCTTGGTTTAAAAATTACATTACCAGCCCTTCAGCCTTCTACCAAGATAAAGTGAAGCAGGCAACAAAGCAGGTATTTCCTACACTGTGGATTTGTTTTAGCTGATTTATGATCATTCTTGATTTTTTTTAATCCATGCATTATTGAAAGTCAACGTATTTCCTTTGATACATTTCTGTTTAATCATCAATGGTTGAACCTTCTGGGATTTTTGGCAGATTTAACACATTATGAAATGCATGCAAGTATTGCTTATCCAGTACACTTAGAGATAGTTTGAAATTGAGACTCACTTTACCTGCTTAATTCAGAGCAAGTTTTGATCCAGAGTGTCTGAGAGGTTCTTTGTGCTTTAGGCTGTAACAGGTGGTTCTTCTGCCTTTGAAGTGCTTCAGTCACAGTTGCCTAGGAGCTCATGAGATCTAGAGCAGTTGTGGTGGAGTTTGGTGGAGTTTGCCGTCTTAAGGAATATAGGTCAGGTAAGGAATAAAGTCAGGCTCCTGAAATTCAGGAAGGCAGACTTCCAGCTCTTCAGGGAGGTTGTCAGTGGGATCCCCTGGGAGTCTGCCCTTGGAGACAAGGGAGCGGAATACAGCTGGCAGATCTTTAGGGAAGACTTCTATTGAGCGCAAGAGTCAGTGATCCCCAGGAGCAAGAAACTGGGCAAGGAAGGCAAGAGATTGGCGTGGCTGAGTCACGAACTGCTGGTCATGCTAAAAGGCAAGAAGCAAATGCACAGGCAGTGGGTACAAGGACATGTCACCTGGTAAAAGTATAGACATGAATTATGATTGTGTAGGGAGGGGATGAGGAAGGCCAAGGTGAAGCTGGAATTGAACCTGGGAAGGGGTGCAGTGTTCACGGCCTCTCACCCACCAACACTCCCAAGTCCTTTTTGGCAGGGCTGCTTTCCACCTGTTCACCCCCCAGCCTGTATTGTTACCGGGGGTTGCCCCAATCCACATGCTGCACTAGCACTTCCAGCACTTGAGGTTCCCATGGGCCAGTGCTTGAGCTTGTCCAGGCCCCTCTGGGGTTCTCCT